>DF358461.1:79690-90813 GCA_000787875.1 Solanum virginianum
TCACAAGTTAGATTACCCATGCTTAGATCAAACTTTCAAAGGACAATGCATATTCAAATCTTCATAATAGTCATGTATTTCAACATATTAGGGCTTAAATCAATTTAAAATCAACATAGCTCATACTTCAATAGAATATAATAAATAATAATCTTCAAACTCATATTTAAAGTTAGCTTAAATTTCATAAATAAAGTGAAAAATTGAGTTTGGGTTTTCTTGGTTGAAAGGGGCCAAGAATCAATCCCACATACCTAAGTTCACCAAGGAGAAACAAGAAGAATTTGATGATGATTGAAGTCCTTCCTTGAATCCCAAGCTAATTCTTCACTAGACACCTTGAGAGGAGTTCTTAAGAGAGTTCAATATAATTGTAAAGTGAATTTGAATGAGGGTAGATAGAGTTTAGGTAATTTGAATATCTTTAGATAGCATAGGAATTCACAAAATACCCTTAGGAGAAACCATAATTACAAAAACACCATTAATGAAATGAGTAGAAAAATGTTGCCACGAGTCCTGTGGGAAGGTATATGGTTTGTAAGAAGGTATAAATTGTTGCCAGCGCTTTCTCGAGTCGAGCCGGAATGAATTGTATACCTTTCCCTAAAGCCATACTTATAAAATTTTAGCAAAATTTCTTCAAATCAAGGTTCTTCCAATAAAGGTCTCATGGACCGTATGAAGTTCATGGGTCGTACAAGCGTCCGCATGAAGGTACCAAGTTCTGAAATGGTGATTCTACAATAAGAATATCATTTTGGGAAAGATTTCACGATATCCCACTCCTATGGTCCGTTAGAAGCCACACAGTCCGGATGGGTGCTCGTGTAGCTTGCCTTAGTAAAAGTAGAGGGAATATAACACAGGAGGGCTTTACAAAAATAGGAATAACTTCTTAATCTAAACTCAAAATTAGGTAAAACTAGATGTGTTGGAAATATATTTCAAACAAATTCAAATTGATATGTGGTAGGCCACCCAGTTATTTTTGTGCTAAGAGATATGTCCACTTAAAGTTTAACCTTCTATCAGTTCTTGTGAAAAGCTTAGCCAATGGAATTCCTTTGAACTTGGCTTGACGTAGGAGACCCATGATGACCCTAAACCACATAAATAAGCTTCGATTGAAAGGTTATAAGTGAGGTTATCTTGAGCTTGAAGGTTCCACTCTGAGCTCACAACTTGCGGGGTATTACAGGACAATTCTCACTTGGTGCTTCCTAAGTTTAATCTACTCCTATGATTGCTACTAATGATTCTAAGTTTAATTTTTAAAGAATTCTATAGGATGACTTAGCACTGAGTGTACTTAAGATTGGGACCCATTCTGTTAGTTGAGGCATGAACTATTAAAGTTAAATCTCAAAGTCCCTAACTATGTACAACCATAGGAGCCCTTGTATGCTAGTCTAGTGGATCCACGTAGGCCATTTATTTTATCAAAATGCATGCAAAGTTGATGAAGTTCTACCTGGAAAGTGGTGTCCCCATCCTAACGTAGTAGATTATGTTGGTTTCTATGTAGTAGCTCACACGTACTTATATGTCCGTTAAGGTCTTCTCCCACAGGTTTATAATCCTATGATATATTTTATTACATGTGTTTTCCTATGCATTGACTCTTATTCATATTGAGCTATATTCCTTGTCTATACTTAACTTTATGTATCTTTCATCTCATACGTACTTATATGCTATATTTTTGAATGATGGCATTACAATTTTATAAATGCATTACATCTCACATACTTAGTATACTCCAACGTATTAACACATATTTTTTTGTACGATTTAACCATGTAGGGATAGGCACTCCTCCACCGACTCGTGTCTACTTCTCAACGCTCAACACTAGAATTACTATTTGAGGTGAGCCCTTATGTCATAATCCAGTCCCGGTCATGATGGCGCCTGTAAGATCCTACCTACAGGCAAGCCAATTACCCAAGCCACAGGGTTCTTGTCCTGACTCTCTAATCAAATCATAGCCAACACCACAATATAAAGAACCGAAACCTACCCAGAACTTGGAAGTCAACTGTACAGAGCTACTATAGACTTAAGATAAAATATACATATCTACGTATATAACCAGAATGACCATTTACAATTATAATCTAAACTACATATACAAGGCTAATGTCTGAATACAAAGATGGTCGTCAAAACAGAAGGAGGTTGCAAATATCTAAAGTTGTTGATGCTCACCAATGTCTCCTGAATCACCTGTGAACCCCTAAATTCTCGATTGTGGCTAGTACCTAGACCTGTTCCATTGGAAGATGCAAAAATATGAGCGTGATTAGTGGTAACAAGCACCCAGTAGGCATCATCGGCTGACCAAATGAAGTACTATAAATACAGAAGGCTCAAATATAGAGAACTGCAGTAAATATAGCAAATCAAAACACTGATCAGGGAGTAAGCATGTCTAGAGATTCACCGAACCCCAACTGAACCAACCCAAGTAGTGTGCAATGATACTAACTGACTGAACATGAGTAGGCCTAAACCACAACTGTCGACGGACTGAGACATAGTATTGTACGAGGGTGTAAGGCCCTAATATCTATGCATGTACACCGATTGGGCCCCTGTAAACCTAGAAGGTACACCCACGACATAATCTAACCAATAGAATCACCACATAAATCACGAAACAACCATGGAACCCAACTCCCAATATTACATAATCTAGGGGTCAGTTGTACGTTGGTGTAAGGCCATAGTGTCTAAGCTTAGACGCCTCCTGAGGCCCTATAAGCCCATAGGGTACACCCACGCACAATCAGGGTATGTATAGCTATGTAGATCCATAGGAAATTAACTAAGTCTTCGACCCATCTAATAACCAATATCACATGGAGCCTCGAACCCCCTTCCCATACTGGCCTCTTGTCGGGGCGGTCAGCCAGGGCCAGATGGTCTGACAATATATATAATGGTGGTATCCCCACGAGAGAAAGAATCCCCCTAACACAGTCAATAGGGCATCGAACCAAAGAATAATCAACTGGGACTCGAACCTAAGAATAATCAACTGGGCCTCGAACCCAGGAATAGAAAACTGGTGCTCAGACCTCAGAATAGGCGTTTTGCCACCAGATATCTCACTCGTGGTCACCGAACTCATACCATAGGGCGTGACTCTTGGGCCTTTGACACTCGGACGTGACCACCGAAGCTCGAATAGTGATAGGGAACATCATTTGGGCTCAAGGTATCAAACAGTCCCTCTCTCAACCAGTCTGTCCAGATCCAGAACTCCAAAATCATATTGTGCCCAGTGTAAACGTAGGCGACGACACTCAAAACATACATATCTATACCACACAATCCAGTCCACAGATCTGTATGTCACCATCCCTCAGATAACACTAGCGAACCCCAGCCTCAAATAAAGATAACAAATGCACAAGGACTAACAACTGTATACTGAAGTATATGCCTCACAGACTAATATAGGGTCATGCCTACCAAAAGCTAAATATATCATGTTGCAACCTTACACATACCATCCCAATTGCCCAAGATCCAGTTGTTTCAACCCCTAACAGCTCAACCACAATAATATAGTACGTAATAAATCAAGTCCAAGGAAGTACGGGCCCTGACAGGTCCACCATAACAATGAGACTGCTACACTTAAGTTATCAGATTCATACACACAATGGGGGAATTAATCAGCCAAATAATATAACCAAAATCTAGTAATAGCCATGTTGGGGCTAAATGTAATTTTTCTAGGATATCCTCCACCCTAGTCTCAATTTAATAGTAGTCTAATCTTTCCAGCAACACAACATCCCTGTCTAGCGGCAATCTAGCAAATCAACAGAAGACATACTTGGCGACTCTATTATAGAAATCTTAACTACCGCATCACTATCCTGAAATGTCACTACAACTAATCCCCCATTAATAAAAGAGACCTTCCACTACCTCAATACTTGACCCAAGATAAAAGAAGCTTAGAACCGATACTCAAGTAGGCGATAAGCTAAGTAATGCAACTAACAGTGTATAACCATAACTCAAATACTAGGTAATCCAACAAAATAATCAACATTACCACTGGCAGCATATCCAGGAATTCAGACAACACAACCCCAGCCAATGGACAATTACAACAAGTCACCAGGGCAAAGTGGCTGATAGCTCAGTTGATAATACAACAATATCCCATCCAACAGTAGACAACCTAGATAAGACCCAAGATATAACATTAATCTCACAAACCAATCACCTCAGAATCAGGAGAACCACATATGTAATGAATCATCATAACAGAGTCAAAATCATAGAGGCACAAGGTGTAGCCAGGGGTATAACTAGCAGTCAGCCCCTCAAATACTATGTAATTCTCTTACCAGACTACCCACTAGTAAAGCAGCAAAAGGATCATATGTATAAATCATAGGGTTTTGGCTTATATTTAGCCTCCAACAAGGTATAGTCATAACATAAGTGATAAGTAATCAGAATCATACCAAGTCTAGCATACTCATCCGCATTGAGAAGCCCAACGAGTCAGATTAGCGATCAAATAATCAAATTTGAATATACAGAGAGCATCAATACTTAGTACTACCTCAGTCATATCCTCTCCAGCTTTTGTAATCTTTGTCTAAAGTATTCACAAACCCACACAACTTTTGAATAGTTAATAACGCACATATATTGGTGTTACAGAATTCAAACCTTAACAATATATCTCGTAGTTCCATACACAGTCACTACAAGACCAGTAACTAATTATGAAGCATATCTCTAGGCTCCCATAATCTCAATACCTGTATTTTCCTATCCACTAGTCAAAACTCAAGGACATCTAGTCTCTGTTCAATGACCTTTGGGGGCTTCTCCCTATCTGGGGCTAACGATGTAACACTACCTTGCCCAGAGCCTACCCTCTATGCAGCATATACACGAAAGGGCAAGTCAAATTAGGTTTCAGGAAATCAATAAACTATTGGCGATATCATGCGATCAGAATCAATAACACTAGAAGTTTTCTAAATATCTCGTAGCCTCTTGGAGATAAGTTAAAAATGTCACCACACCTATCCATAACACTCTACTAGACGATAGGTCTATACAAATAAGACCCGTAAACCATAATCTTTGATACCACTTTGTCACAACCCGGTCATGGTTATAATGGCGCCTGTAAGATCGCACCTACAGGCAAGCCAATTACCCATGTCATAAGGTACCTGTCTTAACTCTTTAGTCAAATCATAGCCAACACCATAATATATATAACTGAAACCTACCTAGAAACGGGAAGTTCAACTCTACAGAGCTACTATAGATTAAGATAAAATATACATATCTACATATATAACTAGAATGACTATCTAAAAATACAATCTAAACTACATATACAAGGCTAGTGTCTGAATACAAAGATGACCGTCAAAATAGAAGGAGGCTACAGAATATCCATAGTTGTTGATGCTCACCAATATCTCTTGAATCACCAATGAACTCCTAACTCTATGATTGCGGCTAGTACCTGGACCTACACCATAGGAAGATGCAAAAATGTAGAGGTGAGTACCAGTATCAGGCACCTAGTAGGCATCATCGATCGATCGAGTGAAGTACTGTAAATATTGAAGGTTGAAATATAGTCCCTCTCTCAACCAGTCTGTCCAGATCCAGAACTCCAAAATCATATTGTGCCCAGTGTAAACGAAATGTAGCAAATTTGAACTCTAATCACAGAGTAAGCATGTTTGAAAAATCATCGAACCCCAACTGAACCAACCCAAGTGGTGTGCAATGATACTAACTCACAAAACATGAGTAGGCCTAAACCATAACTATCACAGGACTGAGACATAGTATTGTACACGGGTATAAGGCCCTAATATCTATGCACGTACGTCGACTGGGCCCCGTAAACCTAGAAGGTACATCCACGCCCAATCTAACCAATATAATCACCACATAAATCACCAAACCACCATAGAACCCAACTCTCAAATTACATAATCTAGGGGTCAATTGTACGTGGGTGTAAGGCTCTAGTACCTAAGCCTGGATGCCTCTTAAGACCCCATAAGCCCAAAGGGTACACCCATGCACAATCAGGGTATGTGGATCCATAGGAAATCAACTGGGTCCTTGACCCATCTAATAACAAGTATCACACGGGGCCTTGGACCCCTAATTGTTACATGGGGCCTCTAACCCCTAATAGTCACAAGGGGCTTCAAACCCCTTTCCCAACCTGGCCTCCTGTTAGGACAGTCAGCAAGAGCCAGATAGTCTGACAATATATAACAGTGGAACGTATCCCCGCGGGAGAAAGAATCCCCCTAACACAATTAATAAGGCCTTGAACCAAAGAATAATCAACTCGGCCTCGAACCTGAATAGTCAATTGGGCCTCGGACCTATGAATAATCAATTGGGCCTCGAACCAAAGAATAATCAATTGGGCCTCGAACCTTGGAATAGTGAACTGGTGCTCAAATCTCAGAATCGGCATCTACCACCTAACATCTCAGTCTTGGTCACCAGACTTGAACCACGGGGTATGACTCCTGAGTCTCAAACACTCGGACGTGACCACCGAAGCTAGAATAGCGATGGGGAGCATCATTTGGGCTCGAGGTATCGAACAATCCCTCACTCAACCAATTTGTCAGGATCTGGAACTCCAAAGTCATATCGTGCTAGAGTGAATAACACTAGCGAACCCCAACCTAAAATAAAGATAACAAATGCACAAGGACTAACAACTATATACAGAAGTATATGCCTCATAGACTAATGTAGGCTCATCCCCACCCAAAGCCAAATATACCACATTCCATTCAATCACGAGTACTTTGATTAAATATAGGTTTCGAACCTCAAAAAATCAATCAGCGGTCCCTAGCCTCGAATATGTATCACTAGGGTGTCAGACCCAAAATGTAACCAACTAGTATATCACAAGTATCCAGAACAACCAAGTCCACTAGAGTCATATCCATACCAGAATCAGTCCAATGTACGGCTGTATCATAGGTATCCTGAACAAATTAGCCCATTGAAATCATATCTGTACCAGATTCAATCCACAGAGTGGCATATAATCAATAATAGTTTCACAGCCACCATATCATAGTAGTATCAGGCTACACATTCATACAGATAGGAGTTAAGATAGAACACATACTTTTCACAAGGCATTACCCCATATCCAGCCTTACCAAGCCTTATCGTGGTTCTACAGTGCTAGAACTCTACTACTATAGTGATCACAGCTAGTACAGTCCAGAGCAACCACACGTATCCAAAATAATTGTAGTTCCCCATATACTAAGTACAATGATTATCCCGGAAGACAGGTGTTAAACAAATCATGACAACAATGTTAAAATGCATAACAGGCAATATAACTAATAGTCAGTCTCATAACATATATACATATCTTACTCAGGACTTCCAACCACAAACAACTCCCAATAGACATGTATTTCAACTCAGTCTAGAGGTCAGGAAAGCCTAGCATATGTGAAAGGTGAATTCATATACTTCGGAGCAGTCCACATAAGTTTTACCCTATCTGATCACCTCCAAATGATGATCAGCTATTAAGATATAGATCACAACATAAACACTGACTGTAATATCTTGAGAAATAGGGTAAATAGGTCAATTACGACTAAAACAGAGAAAGTGGAACCATGCCCAAAATATCAAACTAACCCCCGCAAAATGATTTTCCCATTACTTTGAGACTACAGCCAAAAATTAAGCTCAAAATAAGGCTCAGAACCATCAAAAACAGCCCAAAAACAAATGATATTGCTTATGGGAAAGTAGCATATTGGTACAACTGCTTCTCCGCCACATTCCTTAGAACTATATTCAAATTTATAGAATCCAAATATACCATGGTATAGGTCTCAAAATGTAGTACAATTTAGACCCAAATTTCACTTAATTCCGATGAGAAACGACTGAGATATCATAGTTCAAATTTTCACTAGTAAAATGCAACAAAAACAGTAGTTATATTAATATTTCTGCACCAAATGGAGTTTTACCAATTAATTCTGATATTACCATGATGTGCTCCTCACAAAAACATACATAATAGACCCAAATTTTGCCAAAACTTGATTCAAAACGGATAAGAAATCACATGTCAATGTTTCCAAAAATATACTCAAAAAATAGTCAGAAAAACAAGGTTTTTTTACCTCAAACGACATGTCTAAATCAATTTCTGACACTTCTAAGATGTTCTCCTCGAACAAATACATATGTTAGCCTTTTAAATCGCCCAAATCGGATAAAAAATGAGGGAGAAATCATAATTCAAAGTTTTGATCTTTTCTTATGCAATCTGGAAACAATTCTAGATATATATGCGCACTTGACTGACTTTGCCATGTGACAGGCTCCTAATGGGCCATATCAGCGCCATCTTTGATTTATTCAGTAACTGCTCAGTTTAAATTTTGATGTTCCAGCCTCATGCGAAGTCACAAAAATATAATTCATATATGAAATATGATCAGAAACAACATTACAGACTTTACAGTGTAGTCAAAATTCTCATAGGAGGTCATTTTATCCCAATATGGACCCCATTCCGAATATTGAAGTCTACCAAAGGGACAAAAATACACCCGAAAGCCCCAAAAATCAAACAAAAGATCCTCCTACACCAAACTCAATGTTCTGAATCCAATAGTATAGTCAAAATTTTCATTTTGGGTATCTTTACTGATGACATCAACTATTGACCTACTTCGGTAGCTAAATTTGCAAAACTAAATATAATTGCACCGAACATGCTCCTAGCCTAATTTGGTCATTCTAAAGCTGATGAAATCATCAAAATTCCACCCTGAGGCCGTTTACTATGACTGTCCCTAAAAATTCATTTTTACGATTGTACTCTCCCGTTTAATTTAAAACACCGCATAACTGTCGAACCATTCACCCAATGACCTAACAATCAGTGCTAATAAGTCATAAATAATCCACTATCACTACCAAATTCTCAAATTGATAAAATATTCATAGGATCACTGAAATGACCTGGAGGGTCATTACACCTTAGTTCGGGATTCCACCATTATTCCACACTATCTTGTATTTATTATTGAGATAATGTATTTATAGCCCTTTTTAAGTGTTTACTTTCTATGTTGAACAATTATGGATTCTTTTTTAGTTGATGGAAATCGACTGTTACCCTTTCTGTCCATCGATGTTCTAGTTGGTATGCTTATGGGCAAATAATTATAGTTATTGTATTGCTTTTTAATGTTGCTTCATTTTTTAAATGGACCATACTCCCTTTTCCCTTATTTTTCCACAAATATTTTTAACTGAATGCTTAAGATGGCTTGGGTGAGGTGCCTTCGTGTATGTCATTTGCTTTGTAATAACTAGGCCCTAGGTTGGGTCATTACAAACTTGGTATTAGAGCACGAGAATTTAAAATGTTCCTCAGTTGTGTGTGCATACCCCATAGCATAGAGTCCCATTCAAGATTATAAAGTGCGCCACTATCTTAAGTGAGAGGGTGTGAGACAATTTAGGAAAGTTTTCTCTTTTTTCTTATTCATATCATGCCTTAGAGTTGAATAAGGTTGTTCTTTAACTAACGATTGCGTTTTGCTTATTTCTAGATCATGCCGCTAGAAAGAGCTGCCCATCAATGAGGCACTCCTGAACAACAAGTTCCTCCATTCCAATAAGAAAATGGAGTGTCTCATGCAGAGTTTCGAGCCGATTTTACCTTGTTAGCCAATGTATTGGCCAACTAAGCCAACTGAGAGATAGCCATTCATCCCCAAGTGCCTATGATGGCTGCTAGAGTACATGACTTTATGTGGATGAACCCACCGGAATTTCATATGTCTAAGATGGAGGAGGATCATATTGACTTCATTGAGGAGGCTTATTGGGTAGTTACAGTGATAGGCATTCCGTCAGAAGAGAAAGCCATGTTGGTGGCCTACCAACACAAAAGGGTCATAAGATTTATTATGAATAATACGCTGATGAGAGGGCCAAGAAGCGGGTCATATCAGTTAGGAAGAGTTCAAGTGTGCTTTCTTGGATTGCTTTTTCCTAATTAAGCTTAGGAGGCAAAGGTCCAAGAATTTATCAATCTTAAGTAGGGGACTATGAGCGTGAGGGAGTATGCTCTCAAATTAACTAACCTATGAAAGTATGCTCCCTTTTATGGTCGTGGACCCGAGGGCTCGCATGACCAAGTTTATCTCCACTGTCTCCAATTTGGTCTCCAAGGAATGCAAGATAGCCATGATAGTCAAGGAGATAGACAACTCCTATTTGATTATGTACACAAAGTAAATTGAATTGGAAAAGCTCCGAGAGAGGCCAAGGGATTCCAAGAGGGTTTGAGTTGATGGTGGGAGCTACTCTCACCGAAGGAGCGGTGGTCACAAATTTTGAGGTGGCCAAATTCAAGGTGTCAAGGATCCAGTAACACTTATCCTCGAACTACAAAGGATAAGAGGGTTGCTTCTATGCCCCAAAGTCCAAGTTGCCCTAAGAGTGAAAGACTTCATAAAGGAAAATGTGTAGTTGGGTCCAATGCTTGTTTCACTTGTGTGAAGCTCGGACACCATGCCAAGGATTGTATGAGTGGAAACACAAGTCCCCAAGGCCAAAAGGGTCAAGTCTAAGGCGCCAAAAGGACCAATTAGTTATATGCTCTTCATGATCGCCAAGAGCTCGAAGAGGATCTAAACATGGTCACCAATATATTAAGAGTTTTTTATTATGATGCATATGCATTTTTGGATCGAGGAGAAAATTTATCATTTGTAACCCCATTCTTTGCCAATAAATTTCATGCATGTCCCAAAGTCCTCCATGAGCACTATGAGATAAGTAACCCCATAGGAGAGTCCATTATAGCCCGGAGAGTCTATAAGAGTTGTCCCATATCCATCTTACATAAAGTGGTCTCGTGTGAATTAGTTCAATTTTCCATGATAGACTATGATGTGATTCTTTACATAGATAGGTTGCATGTTTCCTATGATTCCATTGATTGTAGAACCCATATGGTCAAGTTTCAATTTCCTAATGAGCCAATTCTTGAATGGGAAGGTAGTAACTCTTCATAT
>DF358460.1:20296-37560 GCA_000787875.1 Solanum virginianum
TCTAGATGACCCATAGTGAAAAATAATTTTCCCTACGAGGACCAAAAATAGTGTGTATTCGCGATGGCACCGCATCGCACCTGGGGCGCGTCTTAGTGCAAATTTGTCCTTCGCATTTGGTCCACGTCGCGCCTAGGGCGCGGACTAGTGGGAAATTTTCCTGACTTTTCCAGCTTCCTCCAAGGGCATTTAGGTAATGACCCAATGCCTATTTCAACAGGAACCCTTCATCTTTTCAACCATTCCATGCCCTAAATCTCTCATAAACACTCGCAAAATCCTCCCAATTCATCACCAAATCCTCCATTCAATCTTAAAAATCTTAAGAATTTGCTTTGGATTTCAAGAACCCAACTCAAGACTAAAGTCTTCCTCCAATTGTTTTCAAGAAACTCTAAGATTTAGGTATGTGGGTCTTCATCCATAGGTTCTTTCACCCATGGAGCTCAACTTTCTCTTTTTATAAAATTTCATGGTTTCAAGGTTAGATTTCTTATGGGTATTTTATATTATTATTCATATGCATAAAATATGTTGGAAATTTATTAAATGTTGGACTATAGATGCATGAACTTCTATCAAGAAATAAGATTATATTGTGTTATGATGCTAAAGCTTTGTACGCTATGATATCTTGAAAGAGTTGGAAAGATTACAGATTTTTGAATGCGTTTCATGATACCCAAAATGAGGGTTTTACTACAATGTTTGTAGGATGAATTGAATGACTTTAAAATGAATTAATTTTACTCTTTCTTGTCTTATACTCTTAAATTACATGATTTTGAGCATGTGTGCATATATCCACCATATTTGACTAAATTTACATGACAAGGATTCTTATGTGGAAGAAAGGCTATTGCATGATTTGCAAAACAAGTATTTTTATGGTAATTATGGGCTCCCAAGCATGTATTAAACTCACGAAGAATTTTTATGATTTGCAAGTGATATGTTGAGCCCTTATTCTACATTTCTATCCTTTTCTGAGTGAATAATGTCTACATAACTGGACAAGCATAATAACTATTTACCCTCATGTACACATGAATGGGTCAAGTATAATCACTATTTTACCCTTATGTACAAACCAAAGCTCACTAGTAGTGGACAAGCATGTTACAATCTCTACCCTCATGCGAAATGCAATGCCTACTAGAAGGGGTCAAGTCTATGCATTGTTTTTATCCTTTAGTACAAGGTATACGCCACATGCGCATGTTACAATCTCTACCCTCATGCGAAATGCAATGCCTACTAGAAGGGGTCAAGTCTATGTACCATTTTTACTCTCTAGTATAAGGTATATGCCCATGTATGGGTCAAGTATGTGAATGAGCTACTCATGCCATGTTATCATGTTTTTACAAGGTATTCATTTTATGATTAAATTTATGATTTTTTCAAGTATTTCATAGATTAGACTTAGCACCGATTTAGGTTTAAGGTGGGGCTCGACTTAAGGGGGTTCTTATATAAAGTCTTGGTCTCTTAATTATGTGCCACTATAGGTTTATATTATTTTCCTAAATGGGCTTCACTAGTGGATCCATCTAGGACAAGTTAACCATAATGTGGGGTCAAGTATGATTTACCTTGGCAAGTAGACCACTCTTTCTCTAGTGGGGAGACATGCATCATAATTTCAAGTAGTAGCTTGTTTAATCTTATATGTCGGTTAAGGTCTCCTCCCATATATGTATGTTACATTATGCAAGTTTGACTATCTACATGCATGTTTAACTCAAGCATTGATCATACATGTTATATTGAGCTTATATCTATTGATTATGACTATGCATCTTGAATATTATGACTTATATCGTTGTTTCATTGCACCCCGTATACTTAGTACATTTCAAGTTCTAACATATACTCTTTGCCTACATGTTATTAGACTTAGAAGTTGAAAGTTGATTAAGTTCAATCTCACTTGGTCATACGAGCTAGTCTATGGCTTATGGATGGGATCACGGGCCATAGGAAGGTCTCGTGGACTTGACTCAAGAAAAGATGGAAAACTATGGGTTTCTGGAACCTACTCCACGATTAACATAGGGGTCATCAATAGAACCACAGCGCGTGGACTTCATGGTTGAAGTGACCTCTAAAGAATGAAATTTTTCTAAGTCTGAAACTACTCTACGAGGGTGTCCAATGGTTCGTGAAAGGAACTATGATCCCGCGAAAAAGGTTTCTTGGTACGAAAGCTGCAATTTCCAATAGCTCAACCTTTTGTGACACAAGTTCAACAAGCCAAAGCACGAGCTATATTTTAGAAGATGGCCTGTGGACGGGGTCTTGTAGATGGCTTCGACGAGCTTTTTAGACATTTTCAATTCATTTAACTCTTCAATTATGTCTTTTTGACCCTCCTAACTAACTTAACTGACCTAACTCCGATAAATCTTATTCCTAATTCATTCTATTTCATTCACTCTTATAATTCTCTCAAAGGTTCTTAAATATTTCTTTCTCTATGACAAAGAAAGACTATACTAAAGCTAGGGTTTCAAGATTTGCCAAGGATTTCATGGTTTTTCTACTCCAACTCTTAAGGTTCTTCATGTGAGGTATGTAGGGCTTCATTTATGGATTAGTTTCATTCATGGATTAGTTTCATCCATGAAACCCAATCCAAAACCTCTTTTTTGTTGAAGTTTCATTATAAATTCTTATGGTCTTTTATTGTATGATTCCAATTGCATGAATTATGATTCGTACATGATAATTATACCTATTTATGCATGAATTATGAAGAATTACATTATTCTTATGATTACCAAGTAAAAGTATATGATTTCAAGTATGCAAGATTAGAGCTTAATGAATTGGTGTGGGTTCCTTTACTAATGATTCAAATTGATTTTAATTGCATAATTTCTCTATGAATTTCATTAAGTTGCATGGTTTTGACTCAATTGTTCATGAACTCAGACATGACCCTAGTTTCCTATATGATGAAGCTATGACTTTTATGAATATGATTTTAAGTATAGAAAAACATGCTTTAAATGATGATCACAATGGTGATGTTTGATGAAAGTGATGATGAGGGTGATTAAGACCCTAATATTTATGCAATGATGATGATGTTAAGATGGGGAGTTTACCCATAATATGTGAAAAGCTAAGTAGATGAACTATTCTTATGATAAGAGATATTTTTATGAAAGATTATGATGACTATTTTAGAAGTTATGAGAGTATGATTTTAATGAATTATGTTGAAAGTTATGTATATTCATGATTCATGTATTTCGTGGGATATGACTTAGCACTGAGAGGGCTTTAATAGAATCCATAGTCGCATAACTACATGCCACTATAGGAATGATGTTCATGTTTATATGCTTTAAAGGTGTGCTAATGGATCCACATAGCTTCTAATGGACACTCATCGTGCTAGGATAGAGACTAAAGGGTGAGGTCAAATGATAGGTTCTTACCGTACTAGGATAGAGCCTATAGGATGAGAATCGAGCCTACCTTAGCAAAGTAGACTCCTCTTTTGCTTGGTATAGAAAGAACATCAAGATTCCATGTAATAGTATGCATGCTCTTGTACGTCGGTTATGGTCTTATTCCCACATATGTATATTAGGATTATGAAGGGTTTTGACGATGCTCCAATTTATGGTTTTTTAACTTGCATCGCTGATACATATTGTGTCCTTACTCTATTTATTATGATTATGTGTGCATATTGATATTATTTTGTGATGTTCCTTAATGCATGACACACCTAAATACTAAGTACATTTCACGTACTAACGCATACTTCTTTGCCTACATGATATAACCATGTAGGAACGGATGATGAGGCGACTATTTCATTTCTTTGCTAGATTCGGAGTTGAGTTTTTAAAGACTTATTGATGGGTTTCCATGCTTCGGGAACAAACCTTTTTGTAATATTTTCCTATTGAGATTTTATAACTTTCATTTGATGTACATCTTGAGGGTGAGCTAGTAAGCTATGTTCTAGTCCCCGTCAAGTTCTTATGATGTAGAGGTATGTTTTGGATACTATGGCTGATGTAATTTCCCCCAAGGGAAACTATGTTTTCTATGATGATATGTTTTGCTTGCTTATTGTCTTAATGTTTGCTTGTTGTACCTTATGTATGCTTATGATGTGAACACAAGACTTAGATGGGATGCCTTTGGATATCGCATTCGCCGTGTCATGGCTAGGTCTAAGTCTTGATCGTAACATATACTATGACATTATATTTATACTCCCTCTGTCCCATTTTATATGGAACCCTTTCCTTTTTAGTCTGTCCCAAAAAAAATGTCATCTTACCTGAATTAGAAATAATTTTAAGTTAAAATTTCCTTTTACTCTTAATAAAATAATTTTTAACCACACAAACATTTATGGATAATTTTAGATCACAACTTTTAAAAGTCTTCCTTTTTTTAAAACACCGTGTCAAGTCAAACGGTGCCACATAAAATATGGCGGAGGGAGTAATATTTAATATTATTGTCAAACACGCATTTCATGGTATTCGTATAAATCTTATACTTTAAATTTTTATGATCAATTTAATTCAAATATACTAATTAAAAAATATAAATTAATTTTCTTATGATATTAGTTAAGAACATATGCTAGTATATTTTTAATAAATAATATATCTTAAATATTTAATTCAATATTATTTATAAATATACTTATTTGTTGTTATAAATTTTTAATTTTAGATAATTAATTTTTACTTTTAATTTTATATAACATGTTAAAATTTGGCATGTAAGTTTGTCATTGATGAGCTCAAAGAAGAAGAGAAACTAGAGAGAAGTTACGACAGTGAATTTATGAATTTATTTCATCAGATAGAGCTATCAATACATCAGACTTACATGTATATATAACACAAATCTGTAACTAACTTTTAACTAATTACTTACATGTCACACTCTAATTGGTTGTTATACTTAATTAACTTCTAATTAGTCCTAACTGACTTCTAACTAATCATGTACATCTGTCATCCACTAATTCTCTTTACAAGTTCCATTTCTACACTCCCCCTCAAGTTGTGACTAAAAAATGTTTTTCATTCCCAACTTGGCTAACAATGTTGTATGTTGATGTCCCAAGGCTTTCATAAAGATATCAGCAGGTTGTTCCTTGCTTGCAACATAACTAGTTTTAATCAGTCCATCCTATAGCTTCTCCCTTATGAAATGACAGTCAATCTCTATGTGTTTTATTCTCTCATGAAACATAGGATTGACTGCTATTTGTAGAGCAGCTTTGTTATCACAATACAAATCTATTGGCAATTGTAGCTTGACCTGCAATTCTTATAAGCCTTTCAACCATGTTAGTTCAGCCACTGTTTGTGCCATGCACCTATATTCTGCCTCAGCAGAACTCGTTGAAATGGTAGTTTGCTTCTTAGCCTTCCAAGGAATAAGTGATGTCCCCAGCTTAGTGCAATATCCTGATATAGATTTCCTAGACATAGGACATGAAGCCCACTCAGAATCACAGTATGCCTTTATCTTCTCACTTCCTTTACTGGACATCAAAAGTCTCAGTCCTGGCTGACTCTTGATATATCTCACAACATATAATGCTGCTTCATAGTGAGATTTCTTTGGTGTATGCATGAATTCACTCAGTGATTGTACTGCATAAGAGATATCAGGTCTTGTGATTGTCAGATATAGTAATTTACCTACCATTCTTTGGTATATTCCTCTATCTTCAAGAAGTCCATCATTTGAATTAGTTGCAAAACTCAAATCATACTCATTGCTGGTAAGCTTTAGGTTCTATTCCATTGGTGTCCACTTTGGCTTAGCTCCACTTAGACCAGCCTCTGAAATCATCTCCAAGGCATATTTCCTTCGTGACATAAGTATTCCTTCATTTGATCTGGCAAGCTTAATTCCCAGAAAGTAGCTTAACTCACCCAAGTCCTTCATCTTGAAGTTCCTATGAAGGCTTTGTTTAGCTACATTAATCTCTTGAAGATCTGACCTTGTAATAAGCAAGTCATCTACATAGATAAGAATTACTACCAAATTCCCATTGTTAGACTTTGTGAATAATGAATAGTCATGCTTGCTTTGTGTGAAACCAGAATCTGTTAAAGCCTGTGTCAACTTCAAATTCCATTGCCTAGATGCATGTTTAAGTCCATAAAGGGATTTAAGTAGTCTACATACTTTGTTCTCCCCCTGGCTACTAAATCCCTATGGTAAGGACATATAAACCTCCTCAGAAAGATCACCATTGAAGAAGGCACGATGAACATCCATTTGAAAAATGGACCAATGCTTAAGTGCAACAAGAGCAACAACTATTCTAACTGTTGTCATTTTGGCCACAGGGGAGAAAGTATCATGGAAATCAATGCCCTCTTACTGAGTGTAACCCTTATCCACTAACCTGGCCTTAAATCTTTCAATAGTGCCATCAACATTGTAGTTAACTTTGTATACCGATTTTGATCCAATAGGAACTTTGCTAGGAGGCAAATCTACAACTTCCCAGGTGTGGTTTTGATTTAAGGCCTCAAGTTCAAGATTTATAGCATGAATCCACTTAGGATCCTGGACAGCTTGAGAATAAGAAACAGGTTCAGGAATTGAGGAGATAGATGTAAGGACGCCTTAAAGGGGGGGAGAAAGATGGGAGTAAGAGAGGTAAGATTGGAGCATGTGAGGTTGAGTTAGTAGAGGGTAATGAAGGATATACGTAATCAATGAGCCAAATGGATGGTCTGGTAGTTCTAGTGGACCTCCTAGGAAGAGGGTCTGCTAGTGTAAGATCAACATGAGAAGATGAGGAAGATAAAGAATCAGTTGGAGATGTGACAATAGAGGGTAAGTGTGAAGAAGTAGGCATAAACTTGGATTTGGGATGTGTGAAAGGAAAGATATTCTCATGAAATTTAACATCTCTGCTGATAAAAAACTTGTCAGCAACAATATCATATAATCTATAGCCTTTTTGAGTGTTTGAATAGCCCATGAAAATACTAGGAATGGCTTTAGAGGATAGTTTGTCAGAAAAGTTAGGCATTGTGGCATAGCAAAGACAGCCAAGGGTTTTGAAGTGATTTAGAGAGGGAGGCTTTCCATGAAAGATCTCAAAAGGTGAAGATCCATTCAAGGTAGGAGTAGGTAGTCTGTTAATGATATAAGTGGCTGTAAGAACACAATCACCCCAAAATTTTAGAGGTATACTGGCTTGAAGTCGAAGGGCCCTGGCTACTTCCAAAAGATGTATGTGCTTTCTTTCCACAACTCCATTCTGTTGTAGAGTGTGAACACAGCTGCTTTGGTGTATAATGCCCTTGGATTGAAGAAGATTGGAATATAGAGTATTAAAGAACTCATGTCCATTATCTGATCTCAAGGTCTTAATGTTGATGAAAAATTGAGTTTCAACAAGAGTGATGAAGTTTTTCAGCATAACAAACACATCACTTTTAAGTCTAAGGAGAAATATCTAAGTCATTTTAGAGAAATCATCAACAAGAGTAAGGAAATATTTGAAACCATTATAAGTGGTGACCCTATAAGGGCCCCAAACATCTGCATGAACAAGATCAAATACAGCAGTGGATGTAGAAGTACTGGTGGGAAATGGAAGTCTAGATTGCTTAGCTAAAGGACAAATATGACATATACAATGAGAAGAATCAGACAATGAATTATTGATCATAGGAATTTTAAGCAAGACAGAAATAGGAGCATGCCCTAGTGTTTGATGCCATAGATGTGATGCAGGAGTAGAAACTTCAGCAGACATGCACTTAGGTGAAACAACAGTAGTAGGTGTTGAAGGATTAAGAATGTAGAGGCCACCCTCATATTTACCAATCCCCTTCACCTTGCCACTGGAGAGGTCCTGAAACATGCAAAAATTAGGATAGAAATATACTGAGCTATTCAATTCTCTTGTGTATCTGGAAATAGACAACAAGTTGAATTTAAATTGAGGAACATAAAGAACATTGGTCAAGGTGTCTAGATTTGAAAGTTTATAGGATTCTGTGTATGTGATTTTTGCACTATTTCTATTAGGAAGGTGTACATTGCTAGGTTTGGATGGAGTAGTTAGGCGTGTGAGTGAATTCACGGATAAAATCATGTGGTTTGAGGCTCTAGAATCAATAATCCAACACCCTGAGTTAGTAGTGGATTTACCTGCCATATTAGCTGAATCAACTGGTGTGTTTTCCTGTTCCTTTGCCCTAGCAGTCATTCTAGCCTTGTCCCTCATCTGCATAAGCTCCAAATACTGTGTATTAGTTAGAACTTGAATCATGGGAACCACTCCTGCAGCTCTATTGATAAATTCATCTCTGGTCATTGTATTGCATGCTAATGACTGATTGTTGAATCCCTTCTTTTTGTGATTATTGAACCTAAAGCCTGGAAGATATCCATTTAGTTTGTAACATTTATCTCTAGTGTGGCCTTTTAGCTTGCAGTAGTTACACTTCAACTCTGAATTCATGCTCCTTTTAAACCTTGAGTTGGATGCATTAGCAGTAACAATTTCACTATGCTCTCCTTCTGCAGGTGCAGCACCTAGAATGCTAGTTTGGACAACAACTGCATTATTATTTCTTTGGATCTCTTCCTGAATCAACATAGAATAAGCTTGATCTAAAGTAGGAGTGGGATTCATCATGAGAATTTGACTCCTCTGTGAGGTGTATGTCTTATTAAGCCCCATTAGAAATGTCATAAACTTCTGTTGATGCACAAAGGCACTAAAAGTCCTAGATCTAGCACAATCACAACCAGGAAAAGGTACCATGGACTCAAATTCAGACCATAGATCATTCAGCCTAGAGAAATAAATTGAAATACTTTGAATTCCTTGATCAACTGTGTGTATCTCTTTATGTAGTTTGAAGATCTTAGTGGCATTAACTTTGTCAAACCTCTCCTTGAATGTTTCCCAAACTTTCTGGGCACTTTCAGAGTACACAATCCCTTTCCTTAACTTTTGAGTAACTGAACTCATTATCCAAGACTGTATGATTGCATTACACCTATCCCACTGATGCAACCTAAAATTGTCCTGCAGACAGGTTTCTCTTTTACATGAACCATCAATAAATCCTACTTTATTCTTCGCTAACAGTGACATCATCGTAGATCTGCTCCATTCTGAGTAATTTTCAGTTCCAATCAGCATTTGAGGTACAAGAGAGATACCTGGAGTGTCTGAGTGCTGCATAGGGATCATTGCAATCCAGCTGAGGGATTGTTCGACTGGAACTTGTGTCTGAAGCCGATGTAGTGTTTGCCATGTTAGTTCAACTTGGAGAAGAAGAAGAAGAAGCTCACCAATCTCGGATCATGTCAGAGCCGCACCGTGGTTCGTAGCCACGTGCTCTAATCCTCTGAGCTACAGGCCCCACATGATGAAGCTCACCAATCTCGGATCATGTCAGACCGGGCTTTGTTACCATGTTAAAATTTGGCATGTAAGTCTGCCATTGATGAGCTCAAAGAAGAAAAGAAACTAGAGAGAAGTTAGGGCATCTGAATTTGTGAATTCATTTCATCAGAGAGAGCCATCAATACATCAGACTTACATGTATATATAGCACAAATTTGTAACTAACTTTTAACTAATTACTTATGTGTCACACTCTAATTGGTTGTTATACTTAACTAACTTCTAATTAGTCCTAACTGACTTCTAACTAATCATGTACAACTGTCATCCACTAATTCTCTTTACAAGTTCCATTTCTGCATAACATTATAATTACATTTATGCACCTAAACAATACATGTGTAATTACACTGTAATAACATTATGGCAAACAAGTTATCACTATAATTACTAGGTTGTGTAATTATTAGGATAGTAATTACTATCTTAGTAATTACATCAACTCCAATTACTAGGTAACTTTCCAACTAACCTTTAGGATCATTTGGTACAAAGACAAGTTATCGTGGATTATTTTCTTTATCAATCGTTTAGTTCACTGTGTTAAAAATTAGATATACCATATGATGTGTTTGATTTAAACTTATTAAAAAAATTCTCTACGATTATGCCTTTATGGAGACCCATCCATCTTTGCAACGTTTTTATTTATTGATTTTAATTTTCTCACTTGAATTATTTAAGGATAAATAATTGTCATCTACTCACAAAACATTACTTTTTAATTTTCTTAAAAAATAGATCACCTACTTTTAAAATTGAAAAGATAACAAATAATAGTAAAATCGAATAAGCCATCTATATTTAAAAATAAAAATTATGAATTGTAGTTTTAATGTGCATATTGTTCAAAATATGAATAATCAGAAAACCACATGTTATATGGTCATATATATAAAAAAATAATATATTCAATTGAGATCACAAAAGTTATATGGTCATATATTTACTTTTTCAATTAGTAAATGTTAAACAACTCACATTTCAAATATTGTAGTGGATTTTAGTTAGCAATAAATAACTTTCTCTAAATAATAAAATTTGTAAGCTAGATTATTCAAAAAATAAATTTATTAGTATAAATATAAAACATAAAATCAAAAAATCAATAAAATAATTAAAAGAATTCGAGGGGTTTTGTTGTCTTTACATATATAAATCCCAAGATAAGCTTATGTATTAATAATATTATCAAATAAAAGGTATTAGTTATACACCTTAAATACCAAATAGAATGTATAACTAAAACATATATTAATATACACAGACTCAAAGTTCTTACGAAATACAGTATTAAATAATACCATACATAATATATAGTCTATTTCTTTTAATATACTTTACCAAATAACCTCTTAATTATAAACTACTTTAAAAAAAAAATCAATTCAAATATCCCGTAAATTGTCTTTCAAGTTCTCAAGCTTTTGCTCAGTGACGATAAGATTTGATACCCATACTTTCTATTTTGATTATTGCTTTACTATCTAATACTTTTATTGACCACCTTAATTATATTCATTATTGAGAAATTTATCACCAAGAACATATTAGTATGTTATTATAATTCGTGTGTTCTTAAACAATTTAAATAAAGTCAATTGTTATTCTAAATCACTAATTTAGGGGGAAACTATTTGAATTGGTACTTTGGTTCATCTTTGGCCTATAAATACCTAATGTTGGTGTAAAATATATTTTAATATTAAAAATATTAATTTGTATCATGAGTTAGTTTTAAGACATGGCAATAAGTTTCTATGTAACTCTTATAACCACTAACCCATGTTTTACCCTATTAGTGTATTGTAACTCATGTAACCTCCAAAACATAATTCTTTCATTCATATACCTATATTATTATTCACATTATTCCTATTCAAAACAAGGATGAATTTCTTACCTTTAAATAGTGGTGGTCTTACTTTGTTATGAGAAGAATCCATTAAGTGGAGAGAAAAAAATGTGAAGTGTGAATAAAATATTCTAGTGTATGGTGAAGTGTGCAATAGTGAAAGAGAGAATTGAGACAACGAAAATACTCTAAGTGTTCAACTATATTCACTATATACAAAAGTATGTTGAAGGAAGCTGTTCTTTTATAGAGTTATAGACTCTTCAACTAATCCGGAGTTATTTGAGTCATACGACATTGTTGGGCTGTTGTATCTTGGAGAGGATAAGTCAAGAGATTTATTGTTGGATCGGTGTATATTATACCGCGGTGGGCTTGAATCTCCTTAAAGAGAGAGAGATTTCCCCGCCTCAGCCGAAATGAATATTTATTCAATTTTTTTATTTTTATTTTCAACTATAATTTATTGTATATGTGGTATAATACACCAACAATTTTAAGGAGGTTCATATTTTTGTTACAGTTTAAAAAAAGTGCGGATATCAAGATAGGAGATCTCAATATCATTCCGCTTCAACATCACTCTCTTCAAGAGATCGAAGAGAAAAGATGTATGGGTAAAATATGTTTATTCTTGCTCAATTCAAGCAGAGAAAAGGTAAAGAAGAAAAAACTTTTTACCTAATAATTTTTATGAATAAAGTTCTAAAAATAGTGGGGGTCCATGAAATGAAAAAATCATTGTGAAATTGTGTTTTGCATCTTTGAGAAATACTCTAAAAAGAGTATTATAGGTGCATCTATTTATTTTGAAATAAAGTATATGTTATTTTTGCATATGATTTGGTGAGTTTTGGCTCTAACATATTATCAAAGAAATAATAAGAAAAACAAAATATTGAATAGCCATATTGATATGAAATATTTGGGTGATATTCATTCTTGGAATGAAAAATATCATAAAACATGTGATGGAAGTTTTCTTGTCAAGTCACATTAAGTTGAGAAAATTGTGAAAGACAACTTTGTTGGTTGTATGAGTCATGCAACTCCTTTGATTCAAAGGTATGAAAATAAAGTGACAAATAAAGGAGTTTGCTAGCCTAAAAATATGAGATATGTGACTAACAACTTGACTTGATAGTGTATTTACAGTACAAGTATTTGACAGGTACAAGCAAACCAGATGAGAAAAGTTTGGTGCAATTTATTGAGTATGAGAAAAGTAAATTCTTATTTACTAACTCTATTATGGAGGTTGGAGTAAAAATATTTAGCTTCAACTAGTGAAAAGGTGAATTGATTTTATAATATCAAGCACTTTATTTTGAGAAATTAATTTTTCTCATTTTGATTAATTGTGATAGCGCCAAAAATTTGGTAGAGTACAAAAATCGTAAGTATAACAATAAATTCAGACCCATGAGAAGAAACATAATATTGTGAGATCATATTGATCAATGGTATACCATTTACTAATTGTGTTAAATCTTGCATATTCACAGACTAAAGTCTTAGTAAGATAAGGGTCTGAAGCACATCGAGGGAAATGACGCTGAAGCTTATAAATTCTGAGTCATATATGAGGAAACCCAACCTGGGGACTAGAGATCCTACAACCAGGTTCAATGGAAAAAACGAATCATATGATGACTTGTTGTGAAATGCACTAAAATTAATTTTACTCACTCCTTATGATATGAGTGCATTTATCCTATAATGATTTTTGGCAAAGTAGAGTTTATAAACTCTTAATGAAAGTTTGTATCTCGTATAAGAGGAGTGTCAAATTATAGGAGCACCCTTGACAGATTTCACCTATATGAGTGTGAAAGTAGACCGCTTTCTATGAGAATGAGCTTATTCTAAAAAACACTCATGAAAATCGGGATAACACAAAGCCGTAATATGCTGGCTAAAAAAGCTTATGTCAACACATTAATTATTGTGTGTAAGCAGTAATAATTTATCTCCCTTAAGCAGTCAAAGTTCAAGTCTGAGACCACTACTGACTCTGGAGTAAAGGTTACTAATTTACTAAGTGAAGGTTCAATGCAGAGCACACCTTCATTATGCATAATAGTCTACCTTCAACTAAATTGGTAAAGAACTCTCTTATTTTAATACTAAAATGAGTGGGGAAATATTGGTGCAAAATACATTTTAATATTAAAAATATTAATTTGTATCATGAGTTAGTGGTAGAATGTGGCAATAAATTCCTATGTAACTCCTACAATCTCTAACTCTTTATTTACCCATGATTCTACCTCTATTAGTGTCTTATAACTCATGAAACCACTAAGACATGATTCCTCCATTGATATACGTATATTATTATCTACATTATTCCTATTCAAGACAAGGATGAATATTGAAACGCCCCCCATGTGCTTCAGAATGCTCCATAATCATAATTTTTATATATCTCAAAATCTATGCCTGATTTTAAAAATTCGCCTTCATATTCTCGATCAGAGGGAAGAATTGAGTGGGAAATGGGTATAATCCAAATTTTAGAAGACCCTTAGCGAAAAATAATTTTTGCTAATTTTCAAAATTTCAGTGTCTGTCCATGCCCAGGCCGCGATGCGCTTGGGGCGCATAGTAGTACAAATGTTGCCTCCGCATTGGATTTGTGTCACGCCAGGGGCATGAACTTGTATATTATTTTCCTCAATTTTCTTATTTCGTCCAAGGGCATTGGGGTAATAGCCCCATGCCCATTTAAACGTGAAATCACCCATACTTAGCTATTTTTCAACTTTATAACTCCCAAAACCCTCTCTCAAACCTTTCTAAGATTCTATCAATTCTCTCATTCAAATCTAAGGATTTCAACTCAATTTTGGGACTCAAGGAATCATTTCAAGCTCTAAGTCTACTTCAAGTTCACCTCAAGGAATTCAATATTTAAGGTATGTTATTCTTCATCCATGTGTCCTTTCACCCATGGAGTCCAACCTACCCTCTTCATAAAAATTATATTTTTTCAAGTTGTATTACCTATGAGTATCTTTTATTATGCAATATGAATATAAATCATGATGGATTTTATGAAGTATTGACTGATTATGCATGGATGTCCATTCAATCTTATTCCATGAATTGATTTTGTCTATTTAGACCATCATGTTTTGAGCTATGAAACTATGAACTATTATGAGCTTTTGTGATTGATTTGTGATTAAGGGCTTTCAAGCATGTATTGAATTCATAAAAAGTATCTATGATTTTATAAGTATCAAGTTAAGCCCTATTTTCAAAATTTTTACCTCTTGTGAGTCATTTCATGTTAAAGAAAGGGTTCATGTATTATTATTATCTACTCTCATGTTCAAGTTACGCTCACCATTAGAGGTCAAGCATTTTTATGAGCTACTCGAGTCATGTTCCTACAAGCTATTGATATTATAATTTAAGTATGGTTATTTTAAGTCTTCCGTGGGATTAGGCTTAGCACTAATGCATAGGATGTTGGCGTGGACTATCTTCAAGGGTCTATACTTCTTTCCTTCAACTATGTGCCAACATAGGATTATACTTTATCCTAGCTATTCTAGTGGATCCATCTAGTGCACTTTATCATAAAATCCTTTTCGAAATGGGTCATGTTCCCATAAGGTGAAGTATAGTTTACCTTGGCAAGTAGACCATCTCTTTACCGATGAGGGGTAATCACCGGAATTCTAAGTTGTAGCTCGCTTGGTCTTACTCATGTTGGTTAAGGTCTCTTCCCACATATGTATGATATATTATGCAAGTTGAATGATTCACAAGCATGTCTTATTATAAGCATTAATCATGCATGCCATATTAAGGTTATATATATCCATTGCTCATGATTATGCATTTTGAATATATTGGCTAATTAGTCTCACAAGTAATATAATGGCCCTACTTAAAAAGCCGGATTGTCGAATCCAAAGGATTTGAATGTAATTAACAATCAATCTCAGTTATCAAGTTTATGGTGCTTTTAGTAACAAAAGTTGGGGATTCAAGTAAAATAATTGTAAGGAACAAATTCCTACTAAACTAATCTGAATTTTATGACAAGATATCAATTGATGAGTAATTCCAGGGTTGTAACCTTTACGACTCTGTTTAGCCTTAACAATATCTATCTATGTATGGATTCCTGATTATTGATCTCGGGGTTTAATTTATCTGAACAGGGTTGCACGTCTCTGTCGGCTTATCATTATTGACTATCTAACTACATCGTTGAGCGGGGATAGACATATCAATAAAAAATGCATTAAAGTTATCTTCCCATATCATGAACCGAGCGAGGTGTAAGGGTAGTTGTCACTGGTCTCCCTTACACGAATCAACCTAGTTTCCTAGTGATGAACAAGCTCCCTATACTACTGTGTTCTATCCACTCTAACATCTCTTGAATTCGGAGTGAACAACTAATGTACTCCATAGTTGGCCAAACTCATAAGTATAGATATAAAAAGCATAGGAAGAATCGAAAGAAACCATTCATAGATATTTAAAGTTAAGAACTACACATTATCTGTGGCTACAACCTCAGAATATGGAGACTTAGCCACTCATGAACATGAAATACATCATGAATGAATTGGAAAACATCAAAAACCAAAGGCTAAAGATTAAACTAACCAAAATACTGTGGAAAAAAGTTGTCGTCCCTACTGTAGCTCTTGCATAAAAACAGAACATAAACCTAAAGTCTATGATAGAATAATAATAAAAATCCCGTAAGCTGACTTTTTCGCATCGTATCCTCAAGTCCGCGACGCGAACACCTTGTATTTTTGACTTTTCGCTTAATTTGCTGACTAGGCAATTTTGCACAAGTTCGCGATGCGGACCTTGCATACTTTTTAGCTTCACGTCTTTTTCTGCATTTTTCAGCTTTCACAACCTTGTTTCAAGTCAACCATGTGGACTTTTGTTTTTTTGGCTGCTTCTACTGACTTTTATCCTAAGAATTTCAAGTTGTGTTCTTCCCTCAATTTTGCGTTTGACTCCGAATTTTCCTAATTAAAGAAAAATTCTGTAAAAATACAATCAACCGATGCACTCGGCCCTGTGTTAGCAAAATAAGAGAAAAATACACTAAAACACCTAGACCCGATGAATTTGCCCTCTGACTTGTCTCTACTTATGGACATAATTGGCTAATTAGGCGTATAAATACGTCTAAGATCACTTATATCTTTGTTGCATTGCACCTCGCATACTTAGTACATTCAAACGTACTAATGCATACTCTATACCTACATGATATTACCATGTAGGGACTGGAGCTCTTTTTTATCATCATCCTCCACTTGGTTAGTTCGATACTTCGAAGAAAAGCATTGGTAAGTCCTCAAGTCCGAGGACAATATCTAAATTACTCTTGCTATGTTGAGCCTTTTTTATGTTGAACACTTGTTATTATGAGGGTGAGCACGGAAAATATCTTGGCCCCCGCTCTATTTCAAGTTAGAGGTGTTGTTGGATATTATGATGTATTTATGATAAGAGTTTGACTCTTTTATTGCTTTTATGAATATCAAGACTTCCCTTAGTCCCACTTCCCTTTTTATTATATCTTGAAATGCTTATTTTGCTTCCGCGATCAAGGATGTGTGATTGATATGCTAACAAACGTGTTTTGGGTCCCTTCGGGTTCCCTATTCGCTGTGTCACGTCTAGGCCCTAGGATTGGGTCGTGACAAATATCATCTCACCTATATTAATAATCATGAATATAATTAAAAAATATTTTAAATTCCTTATGTGAACATCATCTCAATGATGTTTCGATGTCGATCATGAAAAAAGAGGCATCTTAAAATTTTCATGTGATTTATCCAAATTATATATTGTAAAAGTTAAAATAAATTGTATATATAAAATTTACTTAAATACTCCCTCTGTCCCATTTTATGTGACACCCTTTTCTTTTTGGTCCGTCCCAAAAAGAATGTCACCTTACTC
>DF358460.1:40129-54623 GCA_000787875.1 Solanum virginianum
TACTTAACAAATAAACATACAACAATGACATGACATAGAATGTGACTTACGTGGCATCGTATTATTGGACCGAAAAACATGTCAGCGCACGTGTAAGCCACGCGCTATGCCTGCGTGGGCTGTGTGTTTATTTGTTAAGGATTTGACAAGTTGGAGTGTCTAATTGTAAAATGCCAAAGTTTAAGTTCCAACTTATAAGTTGGAACCAAGTTAGAATGCCAAATTGAGTATTCTTTAGTCAAAAATTGATAAAGTATAACCAAAAAAGTGGAGGAAAAATAATTTTATATCCATTCAAATAGTTGAGAGATATTTTAGACCTCGTTGATATGCACTGTTTTTTTTTCAGTGAGTATTTCACTAGTTTGAAGAAACCAAATTAGTACATTGAAGCCATTATTGTGTGAGCAAAAAGTGCCACTTGTCAAAAGTAAAAAATGTAAGATACAAGAAAGCTGCTTTTAGTAGTACTAAAAAAGGTGAGGATTTAGGAAAATCCTTGGAAGCACAGTCAATTTGGATAAAGGTATTGCTGAGTTGGACCAAAAAGTATAGAGAAAAAGCAGTTACATTCAACTATTTCTGTTGTGTGGTGGGGTTGTTGTAGGGAATCAAAAACCAGCAAAGAAACACAGACCCCCAAAACCCTTTTAAAGATCTTCTTACTGCCACACAGAATTTGTGGCTCTCAATTCATTTGCCTTTACTGATGTGGCACCCCAACCCCCCAAATAATTCAGTTCTTTAGTCCAACTAAGTACACCCAAAAAAAAACATGAAAATAAAAAAGATTTTAGTACACGTGAATTGAAGTTTCTTCTATCCTGCAACCAAGCTACATTAAAAAAAAGTGGAAGAAAAGCAAAGGAAAAAAAGAGAGAAAATGTCTGAGGTTAGAGACCCTGGGATTAAACTTTTTGGAAAGACAATTCTTTTGCGAGTTGATGATCTTAGAAGCTCTTCTATTAACACTACTTCACATGATGATAAGGTACATATTTCTTCCTCTTTGTGTTTGTTACAAATCATAATTAAGTTTTACGCTAATTGTCAATCTTTCTCTTTTTTCTGAATTCGAGAAGGGCTATGTGAGCAAGCTAGTATAGACATGGCTTTTGACCTTATTCGTATATAGTTCATTCTGTTCAACAATAACAACAACATACTCAGTGGAATTTCAGCAGAATTGTTAAACAATTTGCTTCAAGATCTGGTTAACAAATTTCATAATCCCATGATCATGTATTACTTAATAATTTGATAAGGCATAACATGACTCCATTATATTGCTCATGCTAAGAAATTCTATTCAATTAATGTAATTGAGCTAAAGTTCATGTTTTTGTCCAATGATCAGATCATTTCTGAAGGAGAGCTTACACAGAGTAATAAAAACAGAGATGATTTTACAAATTCAACTGTAGATCATGAGTTGGTTGAACCAGAAATATTATCAGGTATAAGTGATGACACTAAAATAAAGGATGTGGATAAAGATCCAAGTGAAAATAGTGGTACTGAGGAGAAAGTTGTGAAAAAGCCAGATAAAATACTTCCCTGTCCGCGCTGTAATAGCATGGAAACTAAATTCTGTTACTATAACAATTACAATGTTAACCAGCCTCGCCATTTTTGCAAAAAGTGTCAAAGGTACTGGACAGCTGGGGGAACAATGAGAAATGTGCCTGTAGGTTCTGGTCGCCGCAAGAACAAAAGTGTTTCCAATTCAAGTTATCGTCATATAATGGTGTCTGATGTTCTCCAAGGAGCAAGTGGAAGTGTCCTTGCATTTGGAGCAGATAAACCTCTTTGTGATTCCATGGCTTCGAGATTGGATCTTGCTGAGAACTCTATTCAAAATGGATTTGAACAAAGAATGCTTGATGTTTGTGGAGGGAAGGAAATTGGGAATGATCGACCAAGCGAGGCCACAACCTTGAATTCAACAAAAAATGGAAATAATTCCACTTCACATGATTTATCCTGGAAGAACTTTCAGGCCTTTCCACCCCAATCGCATCACTTTCCAGGGGTCCTTGGCCTTATTCTGCAACGCCACTTTATCCTGTGGGGTTGTACCAGGGCAAGCCCTTGGACTGTTCCGTGGCTATCTCCACCACCCTCTTCCGCTTCTCCAACCTTAGGGAAACATTCCAGGGACGAAAGCACGCTTAATCCATCAAATTTGGGGAAAGAGGACACATTTCAGGACAAAGATGGAAAGAAAAGTGTAGTGATTCCTAAGACGTTGAGAATTGATGATCTAGATGAAGCTGCTAAGAGCTCGTCCACACTAGGTATTAAGAATGATTCAGCTAATGGCGCGAGACTTTTCAAGGCCTTCAATTCAAAAGTTGATGAGTGAAACCATGAATCTGAAACTAATATAGTCCTCCAAGCTAACCCTGCAGCCTTGTCTAGATCACATAATTTCCAAGAGAGCACATAATGACACTGAGGCAATATCACCTGTAAATTACGTCTTAAAGATTACAATTGCTGAAAATTGTAGCATGTTGGTTCCCAAGAAGTTATGTCAATATTTGTGCATCTCTAGGAAGGAAAGCAGCATAAACTAGCTATTCAGGACAAGCATTTATGGTTTGGGAGTTTGTTTATCTTGTACATATAACTTATAGGGAGCTAATAATATAGAAAATAAGACTTTCTTGAATGCACATAGGTATGCAATGAAAGAATCTGTTGATGTAAATGTAGAATATCCTTTCTTTGTGAGTCTGTGAAATTTTTTACTGTCATGATAGTAAAAGTTGTCTTAATACATCCGCGACCCTTTAAACTTGGGATTAAGTTTCATTTAAACGTTCGAACTATAACGTATTTTAATTGAGACCTGAATATCTAATCACATGATAAAGTATTCTTATTAGACATTTCTGGTTCAAATCTAGGAACTCTTTTTATGTGTGCTCTCAAATGTTTATTAGGTAGCAAAGTAAACCACAAAATATATCATCTCATTTTATTATACACACACCTGAGGTTCTACAACTTATTGAAGCTAATGCGTATAATTAAAGGAAGTGACATATTTTAAGTGATTAACTTATCTATGTAATGAACACTTGAGAATAGCTTTATCAAAATTTGAATGAGACGTGTCTAATAGAAATACTTTATCATGTGTTCAGATGATCAACCAAAATAAGTATTAGTTTGAGTGTCTAGATAAAATTTATTCCCAACTGAATTATCTTTGAAATTGTGAGTTAATTGTGTTTCCAGTGTAGTTTAATGGGGCCACAAATACAAATGGACAGCTTCTCTGGCCAATCAAAACCTGGCAATTTCTGGGTTTGTTATGGTAGGTCCCTTAAGTCTTGTGGAGATAGACTAGAATTTTGTGAGGAAAAGGTCAATAGACCTTTATCCTTCAGGCCAGCAAAGCATATAACTTTACTGATGACAAAAGGTTGCAATGAGATGATAAAGTTTTCTATTTCCTTTTCCTTTTTGTTCCCTTGTCCAACAACTTTATCATTTTGCTATTCTTTTGATATGCCATTTTGGTGTAACGATCCAAGGCTACCCTCTAATTATGATACAGTGCTTAGAACCACGAGCTGACCTAATACAATAATATTGAAGATAACTGAATGCCAAAGATTAATTCTAAAATAGTCTATTAAAATAATTAGACAAATATCTTAATATCATAAGCTGAAACTAATTGACTGTCTAAAAAAATCTCTACTAAGATAAGTTGCTAGGACAATCCCCTGGATTATTCTAGCTGTCTGAAATTGAAATAACAATATTGCAAGTAAAGATAGAGGTCGTTCGATAATGACTCACCAAATGCGACTACTATGCTGAGTAGAATCCTTACTAATACCAACTTAATGCTGAGAATCTGAGCTTATATTAAAAATAAAGGAAAATTTACGACAGTACACATATTATATTTCACTATTTTCAAATGTTCCTTACTATTTTTATAAATTTCTAAAATCCCTCTTTTCCTATTTTTCACTCTACATGCCTAATATACTTCATGCACAATTCCATCTCTTCCGCCACAAACCCTATTTTTGCTCCTAATTAAATCAAGCTCAACTTGATTCAGTTACTTTTAACTTCTCTCCTATTTCAATTGGCATTTTCTCTCTTTATTATTAATTTTTTTTTTAAAAAAAAAGTAGGTTAACTTCATCTTTTCCATTCCAATTTCATACGATTTCTTTTCTAAATTAATTATAAATTGTATTTTTTTTCAACTTTCATAAACTGATACATATGGGTCCACCATCCTTTAGCATTGGGCTCACTCAACTAGAGCAAGAACAATTTATTTTTATTTTTTGTGAGGTTAAGTGTAGCAGAAAATTGTGCACATGAGGTGTTTGATAAAATGTGTAGCTGAAAATTTAGACGTTGAATATTTTTTTGGATTAAGTAATTAATTGTGTATGAATCTCTAGTCATATGTGGACGTGAGGTTGTATATTTTTATCGTTGTTTGATTCATTATAAAAATATAGTGATTCATATATGTTATTGGTTCATTAGCACTGTATGTGTTGAATACAGTGATTCGTTATAAAAAAATTTGTTTGGTATAGGTTGATGATTCATTGGATGTATCAAACAAAATAACACACCATGTAATGAATTATGTTAATAGATCGATTCTTTTGGGACATAAAACTGACTCATATATGTTGATGATTCATTGGATCTGTATGAGATGATTATGGTGATTTATTGGGACAGTATTTTGTTTGTTATTGATGATGATTCATTGAAATTGTTATGGATTGTTTAATTAGGAAAATATAGTGATTTATTGTGTGTAGTATGTATCTTTTATATTTTATATATTTGTGAGTTGTTTATAAATTTTTATGGTCATTCATTAAATTTGGTGATTTATTTGGACATAAAACTCAGTCATTGTGGGTTGAATAAAGTGATTCATTGGGATAGTTTTCTGACTGTTATATGTTAATGATTCATTGTGTGTATCAAACAAAGATGATACACCATGCAATGATTCATGTTAATTTTCATCAAGTGGTTTTGACTCGGAGTTTCTACAAACAAGATACGTTGCACTAATTTGGAGAAATGATTGGCAAAAGGCAATTGAAGGATATGTCAGTGAAAATGACGACCCAAAAAAATCAAAGGACTAGTCCAAAGAAGCACCTGCAGCAGATGACTTAGTTAAAATTGATTTGACAGTTTTCAGTAGTTGCAGTCATGAATCTTATGTTATTTTTGTTTAGAACTCATATGACTTATTTGTACTTTTTATTTTTAAAAAATTAATGTAATTTTCTTATCATTGCAAATCAAGTGTGCCACCACTTAAAGTCTGATCAGCTTTATGTATCAGGTAGAATTATACATTATGACTTATTAGTAATAATATGTTGAAGAATTTTTGTATTACAGTGTATCTATAAACGTGATACATCAACTATAGTTACATTGATTCAAACACATTAAACTAGATAAATCACTAATAAATAAATCATGTCATATACTTTATTATAGAAATTTGATTCTTTGAACCAGGTCTTAGTTATTTCATGTAGTGTATCTTATTAGATGATTCATGATTATACACCAATTATACTTATTTGGATAATTGAATCAGCTATGTGTTAAAGCATTTTCTTGCAATGAATCTCCTGAAAGATCCATAGATAAAGTATAAATATCTGATGCAGTGAATCAATCATGTGTTAAACTATTTTATTGCAATGAATTATATTAGATGATTCATTGTTATATAAACCTATATAAGTTATCTGATGGATTGAATCAGACATGTGTTAAATTATTTTATTGCAATGATTCATCATAAATGAAAGCTGATTGATGCATCAACTCAATAGCTTGTTTTCTTATCTACATTAACATATGAAGTGTACCAGTTTTAAAAAAATTTGTGAAAATATGATGTATCATATATCTTGATTCATTTTTGTAAAAACTTATTTTTGTTCAATGCAGAGTATCTTAACACATGATATATCATTATTGCATGATTCTTGATTATACAATTTTATATAAGTTATCTGATGCATTGAATTAGATATGTGTTAAATTAATTTGCTGCAATGATTCATCCAAATAAAAGTTCATTGATGCATCTACTCAGGAACTTGTTTTATTAATATATAAGACATGTTTTTAACAACAAATCAAATGATTATTTCAACATTGAATATTCAATTAACTGAGATTCAATAGGACAACAAAAATAAATTTTTATAGACAGATCACTTTTCTTTGGAGAAAAAAGTACAAGCTCAACAGTTGTGACCTTCCTGTCCGCAACACCCGCAACTGTTTGTGTTTGTAGATATCTTCTCATCTGAATTTTTCTTTCTCTTTTTCCTTGGACGGCCAGCCAAGATACCTTCATAGTCCAATTACAGTGATCCAACAAACAGACCAAGACATAGCTGCAATATTTATATAGTAGTTACAAAAAATTATGTCAGAGCAAGACATATTTTGTCAGTTTCACACATCAAAACACATTACAGTGTATCATACCACATGATACAATATTATTTTGTTGGATTCACCATATATATAAATGAATCATATATTTCATACAATGCTAATGAACCAACAACATATATGAATCACTATATTTTCATAATGAATCAAACAATGATAAAAATATATAACCTCATGTCCACAGATGTGTCATACACAATTAGTTAATTAATCCAAAAAACGTCCAACGTCTAAATTTTCAGCTATGCGTTTGAACGCCTCAACATAATTGCCACATTTGATATATTTTGGCTCATGATTCATGTTTACAATATGAATTCTTGTTCGGCACAACCTGAAGAACTGGATTTTTTTTTGAAACATATTGTTGCCTTTATTTCAGGGATTTGATTATGATTTGTTTAACTAATTTTTAGGGATTGAAATCGACCTTCCGTTTAAATTGTAGCTGGAATTGATTACCATGAATCATGACTTATGAATCATATATGAATCTCTTTCATGGCAGTGTATCCACATAATAGTTATTTTAAGAGATTTTTGTAAATTTGCAAAGAGTTGGGATATATTGAAATTTCATTATTACACTATGGGGTTTATGTAAGTTATGCATAAATTAATACTCCCTCTGTCCCATTTTACATATGTGGTACCTTTTTTTTTTCGTTCCAGAAAGAATGTCACCTTACTCTAATTGAAAATAATTTAACTTTGGATTTCTCTTTTACCTTTAATGAAATGATTCTCAGCCACACAAATATTTATGAATAATTTTAGACCACAAGTTTTAAAAGTCTCTTTTTAAACATTATATCAAGTCAAATGATGCCACATAAAATGAAATGGAGGGAGTATAGCATAAGAAGTATACTGTCAGTATTTTGAATATACTGAGTGTATAGGATATGCATGACAAACATGATAATTGAACATGTGGAACTGTAAAAGTATACTAATGTTGCATTCACCAAGTAAATAACATGAAATTCTAATAGTAATGTTGAATTGAAATAACTGAATGCCAAGTCATGCAATAATTGAAAGACTGAACTAGGGGAGATACTAAAATCAACATATAATCATGTTATTTACTACATGAAGTGTCTTGACCCAAGTCTAGGGCCTAGACGTGACACGGCGAATGGGAAACTCGAAGGGACCCCAGACAAGCCTCTCAACATATCATTACACATTATTGGTTACAGACGCAATTAAACAGTATAATTAGATTAGAAATAAGGGCAAGGGGACTAAAGACCCTTTCATAACATAAACATCAAAACAAGAGAGTCAAGGATCAACACATAACATGTCCAACAACACTTCTAAAACTTAGATAGGAGTAGGGGGCAAGACAAACAATCGGGCTCACCTTCATAGTCAATACATACATAAAAGAAATATAGTCTTAGTACATAGCAAGAGATCATAAACATTGTCCCCAGAATGGAGGACTTACCAAATAGCTTGAGAGAAATCGTACTAGCCACGTGGAGGAAGATGTTCAAGTGGGGCTCCAGTTCTTACATGGTGACATCCTGTAGGCATAGAGTATGCATTAGTATGTTTGAATGTACTAAGTATGTAGGATGCAATGCAACAAGAGATAAGCAACATAATCAAAATGCATAACCATAGGCAATGAGTAGCATATAACAATAAGACATGCATGGAAGATGCTTGAAGTAAATCATGCTTACATAGAACATAATACATGTGCAAGGAAAGACCATCATTATAGAATTCATAGTCTATTGAGATACCAACCCCTTAATTGGTTGGTGGATCGCGTCACCCTACCACCTATGGTGATTAAGGTACCAACCCCTCAATTGGTGGTGTAGTGTCTCACCCTACCACCCGTGGTGATTGAGGTACTAACCCCTCAACTTGGTTAACAAGGTACAAACCCCTCGACATGGTTATCAAGGTACAAGCCCCTCAATATGGTTACATGGGCTCAAAACCCCTGAGTTGGGCATGGTCTATTCCCTAACACGAGTAATATACATCAAAACCTTTCATCAAATCCCACAGTGAATCTTAGATTCATAGCTCAAAATATGCTAAAACAGTCACAATTTCATGGAACTCTAACATAGTTCATAGTCTAATTCATAATAAGTAAGACCCATAAGTAAATCAATTTGAAATCATGCAATTTAGGTAAAAAAGAAGCTTGGGCTTCATGGGTGAAAGGAACTCATGAATGAAACTCACATACCTTAGCTTTGGAGAATTTCTTGGTGAAGATTTGAATGGAGACTTAAAGCTTGGATGAATTTCTTAAGATTTAGAAGAGATTTGGACACTTGAATATTAAGAGAAATATTAGTCCAAGTGTTTGAGAGTGTATTGGGGAATGCCTTGTATGATGTGAAGGAAAAATATGGCTAATTATTTTCATGCATGGGAGGGCTTAGGCCCAGGTTTAAGAGAGTATTAGGAAATGTATTGTATGATATGAAGGTGAAATATAGCAAAGTATAGGTATTTTTCACGCATGGGAAGGCTTAGGCCCAAGACCCAAAGGCCTTGGACCGAACTAAAAATAACTGGGGAAAAATTAAACTAGTCCGCGCCCCCAGCCGCGTCGCGCCAAGGGCGTGGATTAACACTGAATAGGAAATTTTTGGGAATTTGAAATTGAGATTCGTTTGCTCTAAAATCGGGGTTTGACCCATTTTTCACTCAAAATTTACCCCCTGATCAAGAATATGAAGTCGAATGTTCGATATCACGCACAAATTTTGAGATATATGAAAATTATAATTTCGGCCACTTCCGAGGCATATTTTTGAGCACTTTTTGGGGTTATTTCATGAATTTTAATGTATAATCTCCATAAAAAAGGCCTAATATACTTGGCAAAGATATAAAGGTTGATTTGAGCTAATATGAATCTACTAAGCTAATGTTTGTAAAAGATTAAGGACTCGACCTTAACTGACGGGAGATCCCTTTAATTATATGGTGACATATAGTTCTGGGACATAGAGATTACTACTAAAGGTCATACGCCTCAACTAATGGATCAGCTTTCATCCCTAGGTCCGTTCGTGGCCAAAAAAACTCCAAACAGAAAACATGTAAATAACTAAAGACAGTAATAATCTGATAATATTGAGTTATGCTTATAAATCGATCATAATAGATTAGTTCATGAATCATGAAAAAACTTATAAAATACTGATAAAATCTAAAATACACTTGATCTGAAAGTATCTAAAAGCATGAAATTTGATAGTCTGAAACATACATGTAAAAGTACATAATTCTGGATCACGAAAGTACTTATAAATTGAGGATTAATGAAAATGCCTTTTAAACATATAATCTTAAGTAAACTATGCAAGCACAAGCTATTTATGAAAGTGAACTAATTTGTAATTGAAAGCCAATGCAATCATAAAACCCTTGATTTTCTAAAAATCATAAATTGAAAAACTGAGGTTTCTTTGTAACTCAATGCTTGGAAAGATGCCATTGATGAAATCCTATATACCCAAAATGAAGACATTAACTTTAATTTCTTAAATAAAGATTTGAAGCTTTGGAACTCCAGTTCTTGCTTAAGAGGAAACTTGAATGAGAGAAAAACGTGATTTTGGGTCTTGTGCATGAAAGGACGGCAGTTTAGATCACTAAATGTCCCTTAATTTTACTTAGAATAGTCCAAAATGACATAGTATATGAATTAAATGAATGAAAAAAATCAAAATAATGTCAAAGAAAAATGATCGAAGGCCTATGAGGGCCATTTGCATTTCGTGGTTCCATCTACGGGCTATAAATCTCTGTCCATCAAAATTAGTGAGAATTATTGAGTTTTTTAAGTTTGATTTTACAAAATTTACCATGGTCCATAAATTAATCTATGAGCCATAAAAGGTGCCCATAAGAAACAGAGAATTTATGAGTTATAAGACTTCAATTTATGGGGCCATCTACAACTTGTAAAATGACATACAGATTGTAAACCTACTACGTCCTATTCATGACATAGTTCAAGTATTTAAAGTTGATTTATGACTTAAGTCTATGACATGTAATACTATTTACAATCTGTAAACTTGACTCATAAATCTCAGACTAAATTTATTGTTTCTAAAGTTCAAAATACAGGGTGTCATATATGATCCATAGTCCCTTTTACAACTATAAAAGCTACTTATAAATTTGAATTTTATAGAGACTTCAGTTTCTTTCTGAACTCTCAAGGTTTTATTTGGACTTAGAAAATTTTAGGGTGTTACAATACGTTCTTAAGAATATTCGTCCTAGGCTGAAAATAATAGGATAAGATTTACAATAGGGTACTAAAATGATGCAGCGATTGGCTTCAAACTAAAACATGAAGACTAGACTAACTTCATGAACATATAATCATGCTGAGACATGAGAATAACTGAAAGGCATGAATTCAAATAGAGTACGATGGAGGAACTATTATCTTGCATTGGAATTGAACTAAAAGGAAATAGGTGACGGTACTGGACCGTCATATTTGGCTCTACTTCCCAAGTAGCTTCCTGATTCTTCCAAATAAATTTCACTAAAGCAATGTCCTTGTTCCTCAACTTACAAATATAGCGATCAAGAATCTCAACTTGGACCTCTTTATAAGACTGACTTTTCTTTACACCGATGTTATCTAAAGGCACAATTAAGGTTAGGTCACCTATACATTTCTTCAACAAAGACACATGCAATACTAAATGCACTTGTGCTAGCTATGTGGGTATATCTAACTTATGGATTATATTACAAAAATGCCTCTCAATCTGGTATGGACCTATATAACAGGGACTGAGTTTTCCTTTCTTACAAGACTTCATCACCCATTTCACGGGAAAAATCTTCAGATATACCCAATCATCAATAGCAAACTCAAGATCTTACCTTCTCATATCTGCATAAGATTTCTATCTACCCTGGGTTATTCTTGACTTATATCTAATAAGTCAAACTTTCTCTACAGCCTCGTGAACAAATTCCATCCCTATTAAGGCAACTTTGCCAAATTCAAACCACCCTATAGGAGACCTATGCCTCCTACTACAACCCTTCAAATAGAGTAATCTGAATACTAGAGTGACAATTATTATTATAAGTAAACTCAATGAGAGGAAAGTGATCATTCCAATTACCTTTATGGTTTATTACACAAGCTCTCAACATATCCTTCAAGGTTTGAATAGTTTACTTGGCTTGACCATTTATCTATGGATAAAGTTGTGTTGCTCTTTACTTGAGTACCAAGACCCTTCTAAAATTACCTCTAAAAATAAGAGGTAAACTTGGTACCCCTCTCTAAAATGATAAATAATGGGACTCATGCAATTTCACTAACTCCCAAATGTATAGTCTAGCAGAGTTCTCAGTTGAATAAGAGGTTTTAATTGAGAGAAATATGTTGACTTAGTCATTCAGTCAACAACTACACATATTGAATCATGATCATGATTTATGTGAGGTAAACCTTGCGGATGGATAGATAAATAGATAGATAGATAAAGAGAGCGAGAGAGAGAGAGAGAGAGAGGAGTACATAGAACATTCTTGCTCAATAATACAAGGGTTAAAGGGTTTAAATCTTGTGGAGGCACAATTTGTGGAGATTTGTTGATTCAATTCAACTTTTCTCTTATTAGCCTTGTTACTTATGTACTCAGCTGCTGAATTTGGTATTGAATCTTTAATTTCAAGCATGATTGGCTAAAACCCCTATGTTGGGGGTGATAAATAATATGGATCTTTGATTTCTATGTTGGGTCTATAATATTTTGACTTTATTGTTGTTAATCTGAGTGAATTTACATCTATTGCTAAGTTTCATCTATAATCCTAAGGTTGCAAACTTGGGATTTACTATAGATCTCTAATTATTTCTTTAATCTAAGTAGTTAGAGTGTGGAATAGATGTATTAGCTAGAAATCTCTCGGGGTTTCAGTTAAATGCCACAACCATGGATTCATTGGCTAAGGTATTAGGTGATTTGCTATAATTTCTCAGGCCAGGCGTGTCAGCATCCTAGACTATTCACTCATCTTTAACTCAATTAGTCAAATATTTAACCCTGGCTTAGTAAATCTACTCCCATATTTTCACATCTCCAATATCTCTCTTAGTCTGTTGTTAATTTGCTAATTTAGAAATTGTGTTAGTTAGATCTTGATTTTATTTATTGTAATCCTCTAATTTGAACCTACAATTCCTAGTTCAATGAATTACTTCGCCTCTTGAATCACCATTCCCTATAGGATTCGACCCTGACTCTTTTGTTGGGTTAACATATGGATAATGATCGTCTCTGCTTCCGTTTGAGTAGTAGGTTTGAATGTCATAAAAAATAGCGTCATTGCCACGGAATGGTGCTAATTTTTTATCAAAGTTTTAGTTGAACTTAGTTCTTGTAGTTAAAAGTTGCTTTATTATTTTTGTGTTATTTTTGCTGTTGTGAAAATATGTGTTAAGATTGAGGACGAAGGAAGTGTCTGTGGTGATAACTTTGGAGAGGTGAATGACTTTCAAGATGTCAATTGGGATCAAGTAGGGATTATAGGATTAATTCCATGTTACAAGACCATGTTACAACTCTTTTAGCTGAAAGGCTTATTCAGAGGGCAAGCCCATGAGAATCTTCAGAATTTTTTTGACGTTTGATTGCCTTTAATTTTTGGGGAGTCACATAAGAAGCCATTAGATTGAGGCTCTTTCTATTCTTAATCATTAGAGAAGCTATGAGATGGCTAGATAAGCTTCCTCGAGATTCAACACTTCATCAGAGAAACTTCAAGATGCATTCCTCGAAAGGTTTTTCCCTCCCTCGAAGATGGTTAAGATGGATGAAGTATTGAAAACTTCAAAAGAATTGATGGTGAGCCATTGTGAGACATGGCTGCGGTTCTAAAAACTTTTGCTTCAATGCCCGAACTATGGAGTTCCGGACCATCTAGTGTTGCAATACTTCTACGTAAGTCGTGATGCAGTCAACAAAGGTGTGGCTGACCAGTTGGTACGAGGTCGAATCATGAAACAAACTTTTGCAGCTGCTTGTAAACTATTGGATGACATGACCAAGATTGATTGGGCTTGATAAACAAGGGATGACCTTGTATTATTTATAGGGGTCGTCCAAAGAAAAACTTGCTAAAGATCAAGAGAGATGAAAACATGGCTAAAATATTGACTCAACTAAATATCTTGACTAAGCATGTAATGGGAGAAAAAAACGTGAATGCTATCGCTGCTGTTGGTGATGTGGTGTATGATAATATACAATATGAAGAAGGATATAGCAAAAAGGTACATTATTGGGTAATTAGGTAATGGGTCCTCGACTGGCTTTACCAAGGCCACTCAAGAATCAAGGTTGGAGCAATGGAGCTGGATGGTGAGATAGAGCTTGCTGAATCAACCTCAACCCAAGGTTTGAGAGATCATGATGGAGCTAGAGATAGGTATATTCCACCCCTATGATAGGGTGAAAGTTGCTGATCCTATAGTGAATTAGGAGAATTTTTGGACTGAGGACATTTTAACCCAAATTTTGAAAAAAGTTGAGGCCTTTGACAAAGTTTTGAAGAAGATAAAATATGATTTCTCACAGCTGAGTCAAACTGTGACTTCACAATTAACTTCCATTAAGCATTTAGACTCAACTTGGTAATATCTTAGCCTATCTCAACCAAAGGCCAACCGGAGGATTTCCCAGTGACACGGTTGCCAACTTGAAAAGTATAGACCAATAATGTTTAGCTATCATGACCCACAGCAGAAAAGTTGTAGAAGGTGTAAGGCCTACACCTTTAGTTGAAGAAGGTAAGAAAGAATTGGAAGAAGATGAAGGCGTGGTAAGTACAATGATAATAATGATCTAGCTATGAATGAAGGTGTTGAGACTCTCGGTAGTCCCAAGAGTAGTGAGAAAGAAAAAGTTAGGGGTGGTGCAATAAATGTTAAAAGAGCATCCCCTAAGAATGCAAATTCAGA
>DF358460.1:54678-94816 GCA_000787875.1 Solanum virginianum
TTTCTTTGGAGTGAGTGCTTTGCATTGAAGTTGAAGGCTCTACAAGATAAGATAGATCCTCCATTCCCTCAAAGATTAAAGAAGAAAGAGGAGGATAAAAAATTTCAAAAATTCCTTTCTATATTTAATTCTCTATCCATCAACGCCCCATTAGTTGAGGTAATAATTGAAATGCCAGGGTATGTGAAGTTTATGAAGGAGTTGGTGACCAAGAAATGGATCTTAGAGTGTGAGATGATCGAAGTGTCTCATAATCACAATGCTATCTTGATGAAGAACTTGGTTACTAAGAAAGAAGGCTCTGGTGTATTCACAGTTCCTTGCACCATTGGAGTTTGCAAGTTTAGTAAGGCACTATGTGATTTAGCTGCACCTCTTGGCTATATTTGAAGAATTGGGGCTGGAGACCCCTTCACCAACAACGATGCATTTACTCATGGCTGACCAATATATTAAAAGACCGATCAAAATTTTACACGATGTCTAGGTGAAGGTGGACAAGTTCATTCTTTCAACTGACTTTGTGATCCTGGATTGTGAGGTAGATATGGGGGGCCCAATATCTTAGGTAGGCTATCTTGGCTATCAGAAGAGCCTGGTGGATATTGAGAGGGGTAAGGGTGTCAAAAGAATATGAAAACCAACCGAACCAACCGAACCAACCGAACCAACCGAACTGAACCATATCGAACCTATCTTATCATTTTTTCAATAAAATTGTGAATTTTTATTTAAGTCTATAACGACCCAAATAATTGGGATGGTCTTTTTAGTTTATAAAAAAACCTGAACCGAACCGAATAACTTTATATGTATATTAATATATTTCATATATTAACATGTTAATTTAATATATAAATATATTTTATAAAAAATTTTAAATATAAATATAACCTAGTTCTTAGGTATCCAGCGATTGGACGATTTTGGGTCTTTGTACTCTAATTAGCTTTTAATTAAGCAGGTTTCAAATTTAAAAACTATCATAATAAAAACTCCATTAAAAAATATGACAAAATTTATGCAAATATTCTTCTATAAAGTTTTAGATCAAATAATATGGCAAGAAGATTTTACATTCTTAAATGTTTGTTGAATTAAAGTGTTTCTTCAAAAATATATTTGCAAAAAAAGTATTTTAATAATAGTGTATTTAAATTTTGAATTGATACTTTAAAAATAAAAAAATAAAAAATTAATCGAACTATACCGACACTGAAGAGAAACTGATATGATTGGGATGATTTTAAAAATTTTAATTTTGATTATATATTATAAAATATCTAAAAAATTGGGATGATATAATTTTTAGAAAATTACTGATTGAACTATCCATTGACACCCCTAGAGAGAGGGGGGGGGGGGAATTGAGGTTCAGAGTGAATGAAGATAAGGTCGTGTTCAACATTTGCAAGACTTTGAAGTTGGTAAAGGATCTCCAAGTGTTATCGATGATAAATCAATCGTGGGTGACTTGAGGGTTGGAAGAACTACGTCGTGCCACAACGTTAACTATGATGCTGCTTGGGAGGCAACCTAAGGTAGTTTGGTAAGCTTTTTCCTTTTGAATAACGGGTGTTGATTTGTGTAGATTTGAAGAGGGAAAATTTGAAGTCAAAGATGAAAGGCGACATGATGGGTCTGATCAGCGAATCACCGAGTTGATAAGACAATTGCCAATTTAACCACCTTTTGAGTCATCTGATGACTCCTGAGGTGCTGTCAAATTAGGTGGTTTCAGTTGCAATTTGACCAATTGCTGAACCAGTTGGGTGATGGTCAGTTTCACCACCCTTTGAGGCTGAAGTAACGGTTTGATTCCTGTTAAAAAAGGTGGTCAATAACACAATTGGCATACCGTCTAGTATATTTAGTGGAGTGAATTGGCATATCTAACTCCTCGCGCCTGACCATCCTATTAAAGGCTTTTTAAATGCCTTGGGTTTTCTCTCTCCATAAGCGCTCCTTTCTTTTTCAATTCCCTTGCAAGCCAACCTTTCATATAGTTCATTTTCTTACATTTTTCTTTGGAGTGAGTGCTTTGCATCAACAAAAATCTCATTTGAAAAATTCTCATTGCTAGTGCATCATCAACGATGTATGTTCTTGGCCCTTTGCTTTACTTTCTTTTGAAGAATGATATTGAAATGATGAGGGCATGAAAAGGGTTTTGTGAGCCTGATAATCATAGTATGAGGGTGAAATGTTGTTGTAAATCATGTGGGTGATGTCTTTTGGTGATCCTAGAATCCTATCCTTCATGTATGTTTAGTTTATTTGGGTTTTTAATTTATTTGGAGAAACATGAAATTGAATGTGCATGTGTTGTGGGATAGGGCAAGATTTGATGAATGTGTTGCCCAAATATTGATTGATAAAGTGCAATGCCTCAATTTTGACCTCAATGCCTTGTTTATTAGCTTTAAGTTGGGACAATGCCATGAATATGTGAATGCCTTGATTGATTATACATGTTTGCTATATTATTTATTTTTGTGGGTTGTGGGTGAAGTCTCAGTAACCCTCAAACTCCTTTGAGCAAAGTGAACTTGCCCTATGATAGATTGGGTGACATCATTCTTAAGGGTAAGTCATTGTATGATTGAGTTTGTAGCCATGGTAACAATATAACGGTAGCAATAGATAATTGAGCATACATTAATGTTTTGATAAGTGGGTTAGTTTGTGATTTTTTCCTCGTTCTTGTGCAATTTGATCAAATTTTGAATGAGAGAGTGTTGGACTTGCAAGTCAATTTTGACGATAGTCATTTTGACCTCTAAAGTGGACTCGGTGATGCGTCGAATTGTCACACACACCACTTTTTCTGACTGATGTTTTATACCGAGTTCTGTAACTTTGGGCGATGGTATTTTCCATCACCAAATCAATTTAATAGATCACCAAATTTGCCTTACCATTGCCGCAAGTAGTAGTAATTGAAAGTCTAAAAGTTGTACAAAAAGGGGACGGTCTATTTGCTCACCGAATCAGTTTGGTGGATTGTCAAACGTGTTTGGCGGTCAAATAGACCTGTCCACCCAGAATGATTTTCTTGTGAATAATTTTGAACCATCCTGTCCTATGATTTATGCTTGTACAATGTCTTGAGCTTGCGTTCCAAGAACAACCGAACAAAAACATATTTTGGCCAAATCTACTAGGCCTATGCCTTTACCTGCGGAAACAAGCCCCAAGAGACAATAACGTAAAACGAGGTCCAAAGTCCTTAATGATCCTCTCCTCCAGACATCCCAGAGGATCCAAGAAACTATAGCCTTGAGGCACTTAAACAAGCTTAAAGTAAAGAGGCCCGGAACAATCTTGGAGGAGAGGCGACTGTCGATTGATGGGGTTGTTGATCATTACCCCGAGGTGTGGGACACTCTCAAGTTCCACAATTTCCAAATATTCACTACACCTCAAGTTCCGTATATTCTAACATTTGGGGTGTGCAAGTCTCATGTAGCGAGATAGAGATAAATGAAATTTTGGGATGTACATACCCATACCAAAATGACCTTGAAGATATAATGCAGCTCAAGAAGTTTGATGATATCAAAGCATGGTTAGCCCCTATGATTGGGATTTCAGCTCCTTTGTGGTTAGAGAAAGGAGCTATTATTGAGAAAAATGAGATGAACATCCCTGTGAGATTTTGGTTTGGATTTTTTAGCAGCAACCTAATGCCTTCATAAAATGACTCGATCCTTCGACACTCCAAAGTGGTATTGGTTGGCTGTATTATGGACCGAAAAAATTGAATCTTGGTGCTATTATTATTCCAAATATCCTCACTAGGGCAAAGCAAGTGCAGACTTCACTTCCATTTCCCAGCCTAATTACAGCCTTGTGTAAGCGAGTTAGAGTGGCATGCAATAACAAGAATGATGTGGAGATTACTCCAATAGTATCTACTGATATCTGGAGAATAGAGGCTGAGTTCCAAAGGGATGAAGAGGATCGGGCCAGGAAGAAGCCGGTTGATAAAACACCATTGGTTGATGTGAAGGCCCTCGAGTTCGTCACTGCAGTGTTGGCTCTCGAGATAGGTATATCTTCTTTCTATCCCTCATTACCTTCCTCTTCTATTCCAATCCCTTTTACTGAGGCACAGGTTGAGCCTCGGGTTAATGATGATCAACCCCCGATCACTAAGGCAACCATTATGAGCATTGGATGTTTGGCCAAAATAGTTGATGTTCGTGCCACCTAGGTTGAGTCATCTTTGCCCAAGTTGATTGAGATAGCCATAGACAATTCATTGGATCCATATATTAAGGCCAAAAATAAGCAAAAGGTGTTGATGGAGGCACACAAGCTGAGGATGGATAGGCTTGACGTGATGCTTGAGGATCATGGGAAAGAATTGGCTAGCTTGAAAGAAAGAATGACTATTGTGAAGAAGAGAGATGGTAGTAGTGATGGCTCATCGTCTATAAAAATTGATATTTAAGAGCCATCTAGAGTTGACATACATGTAGCTCATGATGATGTTATGGATGTTGATGCTCTAGGTGAGAGTGTAAAAGTCAATGTAGTAGGTACCCTGGAGACCAATAAAGAAGATTTGGGAGTTGAGCCCAACCAGCCGGAGTGTGAAGAATTGACATAGTTAGAAGGAGATATCATATACACAGTGACAAAAGCATCTCTCAAAGACACGTCCATGATAGGCACTTAAGGTGTACATAAGCTCGAGCTTGTGAGGCCATTGATTGATCAAGAGAGTGCACTGTAGGATGTAGGCATTGATGCCCCCATGACCACTTCTTTGATTCTACCACCATCACCACAGTAGGATTGATTATGTTTAGAGGGATTCTAATACTTATTCCTTCCTATTTATACTTTCTTGATGTTCTTGCATATTGAGGGCAATGTTTTCTTTTTAGGAGGGGGTGAGCATTTGGAAGTTCGCAATATCTCTTGATGATGATTACTTACTGTTTTTGTCATGATTTGGATGAGACAATGCTTATTTTACTTTTTGTTAATGGATGTTTAAGATAATTTTAATTTTGGGTTTGTAAATAATTTTTAATTTGGTTTGTAATAGATTAGTATTTGTTTTTCCATTTTAATTTTCTTCTTTTTGAGTTGAATGGATGAATGATTGTGAATGATGTCTTTAATTTGTGACAAACCCCACATATATGTGAAAAGTTATTCAAATGCAAATATCGTGTCCCTTGTCCTTAGCAATCCAAGTATCGATAGTCCATATCTCTAATTCTAATAGTGCCATGGACGAAGAGCATGTAGTAAATCACCGATTAGTACTTCTTTTGAAAAATAATTCCATGCATGGATTTGGTGCATCTTGAGTTGACTGTGTGAGTATTAAGCTTGGACATACGATGATAGTAGGTTGTGAGTGTGTTGCCACTGTTTGAATGTGAATCCATTTTGCCAAAGTGAGTTAAGAATTTTGTTGAAAGTCATACTTTGCAACATCTAGAACTTACCCGATTTGTTTTAAGGAGTGAATTTGGTTGATTCCAGATTAGGAAAGGACTTTAGGCCTTATTTGGTTGTATATTAGTCCAACTTGACCATATTACCCTCCAATGACATTGATTGATTCCTTAGTGAAACCCCTTTAAGCATGATCCTTTATTTGGCAACCATATAGCCTTGGCCTTTATTTGTGAAAGACATTTCCTTTTTGTTCATTATCAATCTCTCCTTGAGCTTAAGTGAACAAAGTGATGGCCAAAGATTAAAATTAGGGTGTTGGTAGAAAGAGGGGGTGTCTCCCATGTAAGAGTTGAGGAAAGAAAAAGGAAAAGAAAGAATAGATAGGAGTCCTTGAAATGATCAAAATAAGAAAAAGATTTGAAAAGATGAAAAAAATGAATTGAAAGAGAATTGCTTGAAAAAAGAAGACCCTCCAAAATCTTGAACGATTGTGCAAAAAGGGAAGGATCAAAAGCAAAAACGGTATCTATAGAAGAAGAAAAGAATGAGGAGCAAAAGGACTCATGAGCATGAAAAGTATGTGTAGAGTTTAAGGAGGGATGAGCCACTACTATCCATTTGTTATCCTACTCAACCTTAACCCTACATTACAGCTCGAGTAAAGTCCTTTGGGATCCTAAGTCCAAAATGAAATTGAATGAACTCTGATTGAGAATAAGGCGAAGCCTATGGGTTGAAGCTTACATGCCATTTCTTAATTGGGAGAGTGACTGTTGAAGAGATCCTTGAAAATTTTATTCTAATCTTGTGTGTGTAGGATCTTCTTTGGTGTGAGGGCAAATAGTAATGATTTTAGGCAGTGATCGACAACCACATAAACAATTGTGCGCGTAACCATGCCTTGATTACTCCTTAGTCACCTCTTGAAGCTTCAAAATCATGTAAGTGGTTTGTGTAAGTTTGAGGATGGATGACAAAGATGGAATTGTATATGTTTCTCCCTCTGACCCTATCTATAAGCTCTAAATTATAGTAATTGATGTTTGATTTTCTTGAGGGCAAGCAAAAGCTTAAGTTGGGAGTATTGATAAGTCCATAATTTGGACTAATTGTGGGCTTAGAATGTGAAGAAATGTTGTCCTCAGTGTGGTATTATGCTTTAATTACTAAATAATATGCATGTGTTGTGACAGTAATAGAGCTAAAAGTGCACAAGTGGGCAACATTCAATAAATCTTGGAAAAGGGGTAAAAGTGCCAAAAAGGCAGACAAAAGCGGCTTTGCCGATATATTCGGTGGAACTCTGGGGACTTAACAAGACATCCTAACATTGCAAAAACCAAGTCCCAAGTCTATGCCAGAAAGGCATTCAGAATCAAAGTCGCTAAACATATTCGGCATATTATCTAATGGCCAAAGAGACTGCCTAATGTTGCAATATTCAGGACCCCAAGTTCATGACAAAAGAACAATGTAGAAGGAACTTCGACAGATTGTCGAACATGATCAATAGAGTAAGGAGCCATCACCCAATATTTCATAGATTCAAGCCTTCAAAGAGATGCAAAGGAAAGCGGTCAAGTGTACATTCGACGAATCTTCGGAGTGCTTAGTGAAGGCTGACCTTGACCTCCAAATGGCTACTCGATGCACAAATTCCCACTTATTTTGAACAAACTATTTAAACCTTTTAGAAATGACATTGTACATATCATTCATATTAGGTTTTAAAGATATATATAGAGAAAGGGAGAGAAAGAGGAGTACATAGAATATTCTTGCTCAATAGTACAAGGGTTAGAGGATTTCAAGCTTGTAGAGGCATAATTTGTGGAGATTTGTTAATTTAATTCAACTTTTCTCTTATTATCCTTGTCACCTATATACTCAGCTGCTGAATTTGGTATTGAATCTTTAATTTTAAGCATGAGTGGCTAAAACCCCATGTTGGGGGTTGTAAATAATATGGGTCTTTGATTTTTTATGTTGGGTCTATGGTATTTTGACTTTATTGTTGTTAATTTTAGTGAAATTACATCTATTGTTATGTTTCATCTATAATCCTAACGTTGCAAACTTAGGGTTTACTTTAGATCTCTAATTATTGCTTTAATCTGAGTAGTTATAGTGTGGAATAGATGTATTAGCTGGAACCTCTCGGGGTTTCAGTTGAATGCTATAACCATGAATTCAGTGGCTAAGGTATTAGGTGGTTTACTGTAATTTCTCAGGCCAGGCATGTCCTTGAGCGATTTACGCATGAGATAGTAATAGATTCCTGTAAAACACCTCCGCTATCATAATTGAAGTGTTGGTTACCGGCATCCTAGAGCATTCACTCATCTTTAACTCGATTAGTTAAATATTTAGGCCTAGCTTAGTAGATCTACTCCCATATTTGTACATACCTAACGTCTCTCTTAATTTTTTGTTTATTTGCTAATTTAGAAATTATGTTAGTTGGATCTTGAATTTATTTATTATAACACCCCAATTTGAACCTACAATTGCCTATTTCAATGAATTATTTCACCTTTTGACCACCATTCCCTATGGAATTCGACCCTAACTCTTTTGTTGGGTTAATATGCTAATAATAATCTTCCCTACTTCCATTTGAGTAATAGGTTTAAATGTCATCAGCAGGACCAAAATAGAATACTTAGAGTGCAAATTCAGTGTTGTGAGAGATGAAATAGACATTAAAGTGAGGCTTGCCATTCAATCTATTCCCAAGAGAGAACTTTAACCACCATCAGAAGTAGTGGCGATATCGATGATCATGTCACACATTATTGGGGTAAAATAGATGAAATAGAGGCTTGCCTTTGGAGTATTGTGTGATATGAAGATATCACCTAAGCTTAAAGGTAAGTTTTAAAGAATGGTGATTAGACCATCTTTGCTATATGGGGTAGAATGCTGGCCAATCAAAAATTCAAATGTTCAGAAGATGCAGGTCGCAGAGATGAGGATATTGAGATGGATGTATAGATATAGAGAAAGTTGATAAGATTAGGAATGAAACCACTTAGGAGAAGTTAAAGGTGGCCTTTGTAGCTGACAAGATGAGGGAAGCGAGACTGCGAAGGTTTAGACATGTGCAGAGAAAAAGTACTAATGCTCCTGTTAGGAGATATGAGAAGTTTCATTTAGGAGGTACACAGAGGGGTAAAGGTAGACCAAAAAGGTATTGAGGGGAGGTAATCGGACAAGATATGACAAAATTTCATCTCACCAAGGACGTGAACTTAGATAGAAAGGAGTGGAGGTCGCAAATTAGGGTATAAAGATAATAGGCTAGTTGGGTTAGGTTGATGTCTGGTCTTGTGATATAGTAGATTAGTAGGATTAGTCAGGTCTTTATTGTAAAACCTCCCATATAACTTGAGAATATACTTATGGTGTATTTCTTGAATATATTAAAATACATGCATTATTTGGCAAACCTGACTTCATATTCTTTTTCAAGAGGCAAAATTGTGTAGGAGAAGGGTCGCCTTTGATTTTTATGTCAACCAAATTGAACAATAACTTTTTGATTGTTTTTTCCCTAACCAGAAGAGTGTAGGACCAATCAGTGTTGCAACTTGTTCCCCTATAGTACAAATTTGGCTGAAACTTGCCAAAATAGGGGAAAATTAAACTTTGCACAAAATTGTACTTTATAGGAACAGGAGCGCAACACACCTTTGCTCCTTGTATGTGTAAAATTTTTTGAACTTTCTCCAAATCAAGTCAGGGCAATTAGGTCATAGACTAATACCTTTATAGATAGAATTCCTCAAATAATTCAGTCATTTTAGCCCTTGTCCACTCTCAAACACTCCAAAAATATCCCAAATCCTCTCTAAAATCCCTCATCCAATTCCAAGATTCTCAAGAGATTTTGTTGAAGTTCAAGAATTAAAATGGTCCTTCAAGTCTCCTCCATCAAAATTCTAAGTATTTAAGGTATGTGGATCTTTTATTCATGTGTCTTTTTACCCATGAAGCCCAACTCTCCTTTTTGATAAGATTTCATGATTTCAAGGTTTGATACTTTATGGGTACTTCCTGTTATTCATTATGAGAATGATTTAACTTTGATTTTGTTATGTATTGGTTGATTATGCATGAATAACTACCAAGGGTTTATCCTATGATTTTATTTATGACTATTGAGGCTATGCATGATATGAAACTATGAAAACTATAAAAGGTTAGAAATGTTAAGATGGATTTCATGATACCCAACTAAGGGTTTTACTATTATGATGGTGGGTTGTTTTGAATACTTTCTAAATGATTTTGTTTTACTCCATTAATGTCCTATACTTATGAATTTCATGATTTAAGTTTAATTGCACACGCCTACCATGTTTGACTAAGGTTTACAAGATAAATTCTCATATGTTGATAAAATGTTTTATGACAAGTTATGCAAGACAAGTATGTTATGATAAGTTATGGGCTCCTAAACATGTATTGAACTCATTAAAAGTTCTATGATGATTGATAAGAAAAATTTTAAGCCCTTCATGCTATGTTTTACCCTCATATACAAAGCAAATGCTCACTTGAAGGGGTTAAGTATATGAATGAGCTACTCTTAATATGTTGATATACTTTACAAGTTATTGAAGTCATGATTGCATTATTGCTTATGTTATCTATTTAGTGGAAATAGACTTAACACCGAATGAGGCTTAAGGTGGGGGCTCCACCTGAAGGGTCCTTATATAAAGTCTTAGTCTCATAAATTTGTGCCACCATAGGCTATTATTAATTTTCCTAAAATGGACTATTATTAGTAGATCCAACTAGGTCAAGTTACCCACCAAGGTAGGGTATAGTTTATCTTGGCAAGTAGACCTCTCCTTTTTCAGTGTGGAGGCAATGTCGTGATTCCATATAGTAGCTCGCATGATCTTATATGTCAGTTAGGGTCTTCTCCCACATATGTATGCTATGTTATGAAAGTTTGACTATCTCTATACAAGTTTTGACTAAAGCATTGATCATACATGTCATATTGAGCTTATATCCATTGTAAATAATTATGCATCTTGTTTATTTATGGCTTATGTTTCCTTATTGCATTTCACCCCGCATACTTAGTGCATTTCAAGTACTAACATATACTTTTTTCCTACATGATCTAAACATGTAGGGACTGGAGCTCCTATTCACCCACCTCCTTGCGTCTAGTACGTTGGTTTGAAGATTGCCATTGGTGAGTCCTCCATTTCGGGGACAAAAAACTACTTCTTATCATGTTTATCTTAAAGACTTATTTACTTTTGGATATTAACTTTTAAGGGTGACCCCGAGAGATGCCTTGGCCCCCGTTCCACTCATGTTAGAGGTGTTGTTGGATAATGTGAAGTGCTTGGCTTTTAAGACGCTTATGTATTTATAAAGATTTTCATTCGTCCATATCCTTTGTATGTATTTGTTGAATGTTGATGGCATATGGTGAAATTTGTAAGCCCCCACTTCCCCATAACTTGAGTCCTACTTTTCCTCCACTTAGTCTTTGCTTGTGATTTGATGGTGGAAATTCCTATTCCCTTTTAATTCCTATAGATTGAGTCTAAAGCCCCAATTCTCTTAGTTTTGCTTGTGAATGCTTGATTTACGTTTTCACGACCAAGGATATGCTTTGTATACGATGAGGCTTATTTTAGGTACCTCCAAGTTTCCCATTTTCCATGTCGTACCTAGGCATAAGTTTTGGTCGTGAAAACCTTTGTATCAGAGCACTAGGTTTGTAAATGGTTCTTGGAAATCCAACACACCCTATCGAGTAGAGTTTTATTCATGGTTGTGAAGCGCACCACAACTATGAATAGGAGGTTATGAGGTGTTTAGAAAATGATTCACTTCTTCATGATCTATATCATGCGGTAGGTCTAAATCCTCTAAGATTTAATTTCTGACTCCCATCTTCTATTTTTCAGAATATGTCTCGAATCCATCAGAATTGTAGACAAGATGGTAACCATCTTTCGCTTGATGATCATTTCTTCAGCGCCGAAGTTTCTAATGTAGTGTTTTGAGGTGCCCTATGGCTATTGGATCAGGTTGTGATCACTTAACTAAATTAGCAGATGGTCACCCCTTGGACATCAAATAATGCGAAGGCAGGGAGAGAGGCTAAGAAAGCCTGAGTTGACGGTGCTTCATCTTCTATTGTTGTTCTGATGCCCAACTCCAATAAGGAAAAATGCCCTTTCAGCATTTGTCAAGGATGTGGCAAGAAACATCAAGGAAAGTATTTAGCCAGTACTAATGGTTGTTTTAAGTGTGGTTTTATTGGACATAAGATGAGGGCTTGTCCAGTGGCCTCTAAGGAAGGGAGAAAAAAGGCTCGATTTGAATGTGGACTTTCACATGCTATGCTCAATGGTAGTGGTCATTTCCAACAAGGCTAAAGACTGTCTCAAGTTGCTCCCAAAAGTTTTTCCAAAGATAGGATGCCAAACCTTAAAGATCAAGATGGTAATGATGGACCAAATCCTTCTAGTGCCCAAAATATGGAAGGAATCATGGTAGTACATGTTTGAGAAATATAGGTGCTTGCTATGGGTGTAGCAAGTTAGGCCACAAGAGTTTTTATTGTCCAAATGCTCAAAACAAGGGTAGAGATAGTTGCCTTCAAGGACATGGTGCCCATAGAGGTCAAAGGTCACAAGGAGATGCTCTACGTCATAACCAATTCTATGCTCTTCAAGGAAGACAAGGGGTGGATGAGGCACCCGATATTGTCACCAATATGTTAAAAGTTTGTCATTATAATATGTATGCTTTATTGGATTCGGGTGTCACTCTATCTTTTATTACCCCATTTGTTGCTAATAGGCTTGATGTGTATGCCAAATTGTTATGTGAACCCGTTGAGATGTCCACCCTATTGGTCAGTCTATTATTGCTAGAAAAGTCTATAGGGGTTGTCCCATGTCCATATTGTAACACCTCGTAAATCACTGAAACCCCCCTAAAACGTAATCGTATGCATAACGCGTCTCCCAAAGCTTCGATGTGAAATCCGAGAGCGAATTTATGATCAGCGCGGAAAATCAATTAGGAAAGTGGTCTCGACCCAATTTTAGAGCAACTGGGTCAAAAAATAATTTTAGGTCATTCCCATCCTATCCTAAGTCATAAAACATATTTCTAAAGCCGTTTATTATTTATTGAGGGTTTCTAAGCCCATTTTTCTTAATTTTCTATGGAAGAATACTTTCAGAGGGGAGGTAGGAAAGCTTTGAGGATTGAGGGTTTGAGTCCAAATTCTTGAAGAAAAGTTGGTAATTCATCATCCCAGGTATGTAAAGGATACCCATAACATGAGATTGTTCTCCCATATGCCCCTATGATTGAATTAGGTTGATAGTTGATAGGTGATGGGTCTTATGTTATGAATTCTTGAATGCTATCTCAAAAACTACTATCATTCTACATGTATTTTTGTAAATTGATGGCCATCATACCTTTAATTATTTGTTCAACTGATCAATTGAGTTATTGTATAAACTATATATATTTAATTGTTAAAGAATCCATGAATGAAGCTAGGGGTCGATGTCTAGAGGCTGGATTACGTATGTATGCATGATTTTTGAGGTCTGGATCTTGATTTGAGTGAGTATTGATGTCATGACCCAAGCCTAGGGCCTAGAAATAACATGGCGATTAGGGAACCCGAAGGAACCCCAATCAAGCCTCTCAACTTATCATTACACATCATCGATCGCAGAAGCATGTAAAAGACATAAAATAAGATTAAGGGGAAAAGGGGCTAAGGGATAACTTACAAAACAACATCAATAAGGGACAAGGAGTCATAGCTCATACCATAGATACATAACTTGTCCAACAAACACCTCTAAATACATAGATAGAGCAGGGGGCCAAGACAAAGTAATCGGGCTCCCCCTCATAGTCAAAATAGAACATAAGAAAGTGTCTCAATACATAGATATAGATAGAGCGGGGGCCAAGACAAACCTGGGCTCACTCTCATAGTCAAAATAGAACATAAAGTAGAGTATCTCAATACAAAGCAAGAGAATAAAAGACTAAGGTCTCCAAAATAGAGGACTCACCAATTAGCTTGAATAGCACCGCACTAGCCATGTGCAGAAGGATGGTCAACTTGGGCTTCGGTTCCTACATGGTGATATCATGTAGGCAAGCAGTGAAGAATAAACTAAACTGGATTTCCAAGGTGGTGTGATACAAACCCCTCACATGGTTGATGATGGTCACATCCCATCATCCAAGGTGGCGAAGTACAAACCCCTCACATGGTTTGATGAGTACAAACCCCCACCTCGGTTGATGAGTACGAACCCCCACCTTGGTTGATGAGTATAAACCCCCAGCTTGATTGATGAGTACAAACCCCACCTCGGTTGATTATGATCTAATGCAACACTTAACATAAGATTTGTCATGTACATAAGCTCCTTTCATCATCATATAGTCAATCATATCATATCTCATGCTTTGGACCTTCATTTCCACAAGAAACCCTAGCCAGAATTTTATCAAACACTTGGGAAGTGTGTAATCGGGTTAAAAGACCATGCAATTTAGAGATGAAATCATGTAAGAAAATATGTTGTAAAACCATCAATCAACACCTTACAATACCCCTGAGACATTCACATCAAAACCCTTCATAAAATCCAACATTAGATATAAGATTTAGAGCTCAAAACATCCTAAAACAACCATACTTTCATGAACTAAAATCACTGTGCAGTAAATTTCTCAATATACAAGATCCACATGTAAAATCAACTTTAAATCATGCAATATTAGTAAAAAGGAGGCTTAGGCACCATGGGTGAAAGGACTCAATGGTTCAACACCATATACCTTAACTTTGGAGAAGCTCTTGGTGAAGATTGAAAATGGAGGCTTGAAGCTTAAAGGAAATCCTTAGTTCTGAATGAGGGTTTTGGGACTTGAATTTGGGAGTGAAAAATTTGGCTAAGTGTTGGAGTGAGTATTGGGAAATGTTTTGGGTGATATGAGGGTGAAATATGACTAAGTATAGGTAAAAACATGTTTGGAAACACTTAGGCCCAAAACTTAAAAGTCGTAAACCGAGACAACAAAACTGGGCAAAATTAACACTCATCCGCGATAGAGGCGAGTCGCGGAGCCGTCGCAGACTGCCTTTGGAAATTGAAATTTTGGAAAAATCAAATTTTGCTAAAGTTGCTCTAAAATTTTGAAATAACAAACAAATTTTGAGATATATGAAAATTAAAATTTCGGGCATTTTGAGGCACGTGTGGGGTGTTACAATCTCTCCCTTGGGAACATTTATCCTCGAATGTCAAAGAAACATATATGAGAAGAGTAATCATGAACAAATCAGCCCCAACAACAATGCAACAATACATTTAAAACATGATTTTCAAAACATCAACATAAGTGTCAAAATTCATCATGAACTTATTGACATAAACATGGATGCATGCAAATGACATAGGGGTTGAAACATAAGACTTGAAATCACAAGAAGGGATTTGATATGTCATCATAAGCTTGAATATAATCAAAGAGGTATGGATATTGCTTTTCTATGACCGCTCTGGCTCCCCGAGAGACACTTTCGACTTGACGATTCTTCCAAAGGGCCCTGACGAACATTACACCCTTACCAATCAACTTCTTCAACCCTTCCATCTAATACCTCCATCGGGACCTCTTCCTAAGGCAACTTATCCTCCATAACACCCACAATGTTACGAGTTCTATAGCACTAGATTCACCACCACATCCTTTCAACCTAAAAGCATGAAAAACTGGACAAACCATAACCATACTATAGGCAATTCCCAAACTTATGCAACCTAACCAACCTCCTTTTACACTCTATAAGGACTCACAATCCTCAACTGAATTGTCATCCTTAAATACACCTAACCCACTTGGTACCATAACCACCATCTCTCCCTTAGGAGACAACCTCCACTCTATTATCTTCTCACCTAAAACTTCCAATTATAATAAGGTAGAATTACATCCTCATAACCACCATCTCTCCCTTAGGAGACAACCTCCACTCTATCATCTTCTCACCCAAAACTTCCAACTCTAGTGAGGCGGATTCAAGGCTTTGCCTAATCTAGACCTCTTAACCCAAGAAGATTTTGAACCATCAAGAATGCTACACCACCATTCTCAACTTCCCTCAACTTAACTTCCAATCTAACCAACCGATTGACCTGACTAGTCTCCTCCTTGCCACCACCACTAACACATGCTAGGTCACCTAGAGCACCGACCGCAACATTAGCCTTACCGAGGAAAAATAATGCACACCTATTTCATAATCCTTAAGAATTCTAACCACCTTAGTACTATCCACAATGTACACCTATCATACTTAGCAAACAACATCTCATTTCCCAAGGCTTGCAACATTACCCCCAAATGATTCACAAGCTCAAAACAAATCAATACCTCATCACTAGAGACCACCACAAACATACCAAGGTATGGTTTTAAGACCCTATTCATGAAACCCAATAGACATAACCGGTGCACAAGCCCACCTAACAACTCTACCAATGATTAAAATGCTCATTCCTAGTTCAAAAGGGTAGTTAGGGATATCCCCTACCCTTCTCCACACTTGAGAACAAAACTCGAACCTCAAATCCACCTTAGGGAAGTGACTACCCCATTGGAATTGTCCAAATAGATCAACCATAACTATCATATTACAACCTTACTGGTTCTACACCCATTGGAAGCATGTTATGCAAGTAGTATGAATTACCACAAGACCTTCAACCTATCAAGGTAAGTTCAAACAAGATCACAAGACAAGAATCTATACAACAAGAACATGGGGCAACCCTTATAGACCCCCTCCCTCTCAATCCATTTGTGCTAAGTCATCATCCCACAAGAATACTTATAATATATATATACATACTTTCAAAGAGGCAATAGTCATTTTTTTCCAAATCATTTCAATGTATAATTGGTCTTAAAAGCCAAACACCATTCATAATAATTCATTAAGGTTAAGTATAGGTAAAAACATGTATGGATACTTAGGCTCAAATGCCAAGATCATAATTTCATAATCATAATATTCATGCATAAGAATAGCCCATCCATACACAAAATGGTGTAAGCACCCCAAATGTTCCATGAGCCAAAAACCAAAGATATATGTGTAATTACGATATTGTCATAACCAACCTTTTATCAAAATCATACCATAAAATGAAATTGAGCTTACCCATAACAAATTTTTCAAAATAATCCATGTACATAAATGCTTATGCTATAAACAATGAGACAATGACATGGGTAATTAAGACTCTATTTAAAAATCAACATTTATAGTATGAAGTTGAAGTGAAAACGTAATTAATCCCCCATTTAAATATATAGTGTAACCTCTCATGCATAAATAATTCAAAAAGGGAACATGGATACTTATAACTTCATAAACCAAAGTAAATCCCCATATAATAGTTTAAATCACATTAAAATCATCAAATAAACACTAGCCATGCATTATTAAAATTTTAAGAATCATAATATTCAAATCCCAAAACATTTCCCAATACTCATGTAGGGCACTTGGGATTAGTCATCCCCCCATCATCTCCTTTGCTCTTATTGCGTTTACGAGGGTAATCCTTAACCTTATGACCTATCTCCCAACAACCATAACAAGCATTAGTACCTCTCAAGCAAGGGCCATCATGGCCTCTACCACATTTTGAGCACCTAGTATAAGGCACCACACCACTTCTATCTCTCCCTTTGGAGCTTTGAAACTTACCCACATTACAGGCCCTCTTGGCCTCACTACCTCTCATCTCACCAATAGAAGTCCCGGGAGCACCCATATGTTGATCGAGGTGAGTTGCCAATTTTGCCGTCGGTTTGGCCACTTTTCATAGAGCATTGCAAATCTCCGCGTTCACCTTAGCACCATCCTGAGTAACTCAAGACATATCCTGAAATGTAGTGGTTAGTGGTTAGCAATAAGCCTTAGGATAACTAACTCTATCACACGACATGGATCATAAAGAAGTGAAATATTTCCTAGAATGCCTCATAGCCTCCTACTCATAGTTGTGATGCACAACGCAACCATAAATAAGACTCTAATCAATGCGGTGTGTTAGAATCCGAGGATCTATCAACCTATTGCTCTAAAGTTTATCACGACCTAAGCCTAGGGAGTAGACGTGACACGACTAATGGGGAACTCGAAGGAACCCCAATCAAGCCTCTCAACTTATCATTATATATCATCGATCGCGAAAGCATGTAAAAGACATAAAATACATTTAAAGGGCTAAGGGATAGCTTGCAAAACAACATCAATACGGGACAAGGAGTCATAACTCATACCATAGATATATAACTTATCCAACAAATACCTATAGATATATAAATAGAGCGGAGGCCAAGATAAAGTAATCGAGCTCACCCTCATAGTCAAAATAGAACATAAAATAGAGTGTCTCAATACAAAACAAGAGAAACAAAGACCAAGGTCCTCGAAATGGAGAACTCACCAACTAGCTTGAAATAGCACCGCACTAGCCACATGGAGAAGGATGATCAACTTGGGCTCCAATTCCTACATGGTGATATCATGTAGGCAAGAGTATGCATTAGTACATTTGAATGTACTAAGTATGTAAGATGCAATGTAACAAGAAATAGAGAGCATAATCAAAATGCATAACAATAGGCAATAGATATAATATAACAATATGACATGTATGATCAATGCATAAGTAAAACATGCTTAAGTAACTCATGCTCATATAGGATATCATTAGTGAAGAATAGACCAAACTAGGTTTCCAAACTTAGTTGGTTGATGATGGTCACACCCCATCATCCTAGGTGGTATGGTATAAACCCCTCACATGGTTAATGGTGATCACACCCTATTATCCTAGATGGCGAAGTACAAACCCTTCACATAGTTTGATGAGTACAAACCCCTATCTCAGTTGATAAGTATGAACCCCCACCCCGGTTGATAAGTACAAACCCTGTAATGTACCAGGTGTTTTTTAGCCTATACTTACGTGAAAGGATAATGTCCATGCAAATTCCTATTGAGTTAAGTAAAATTTGAAATAAAGGTTATCTTAGCGATTAACTTGGTTTAGTTATATGATTGTTGAGGTGATCTTGGAAGGGCAGTTCATTTATCCTTGATATAATATTTTGGGCGCAATGTTATGTGAAGTTAAGACTAAAAAAATGAAGTTTGGTTTGAATTTGGAATTATTCAAAATGAAGGTATATGTGAAGGTTGCATAATTAACTTGTTTGGGAGTAATGCTTTTGCCATTGTTGCATGGCTTGTATGGACAGCCTTTGGCATGCCCTTAGCACGACTTGAGGCTATACCATACCATGCCATAGTTCCATAGGAAAAGATAATGTTGTCATACCTAGGTCCCATGCCCACTCCCTTGTGTTTGACATCTTTCTTCATCTTCTAAAAGCGAATCAAATAAGCTACTGTGCACCACCTGATTCTTGATCCCCTTTCAACCAAAAAGTCCTCTTCGAAAAACTAAATTTAAAGATTACGAATTGACAATCTATAACCCACTCCATAAAAGCAGACTAAATAACACCTGTTCAATCTATGCTTAGTCATATACTTTATCACTATTCATGAAGATTTAACAAAATCTTACATAATCTACATTCAAGCATTCTCAAAACTCTCTCAACACTTAAGCTAACCTATAATTTCAAGTCTTAAATCAACAACCAAGTCACTATCATCTTATACTAAAATGTTCCTTTGATTATCAAACATGGTTTGAGTATAAAACTTGTGATTCTAAGGTGATTGAACCAGTCCCTAACGTAAGTTAAGTCGACTTATGAACTTAGGATATTTGATTTACATGGCATAATACGAACTTATGATTTTGGATAACAATAAGTAAATACAAGTATGAAATGATATTGAGAGACTTAAGACCCATTCAGTTTCATTTTGAATCTTTGTTAAGGAGCTATTCTAAGTACAAATTTGAATATGATTTATTTTACAAGTTATGACTTTCCAAACTAAATTAAATTTTGAAAATTTCTAATATGCATTATCCATTTACATCGGATTTTGACTAAGCACCGAATGAGTTAGGAGTGGGACTCAACCTAAGAGGTCTTATATAAAGCTTCTAATCACATAACTACGTGCCACCATAGGATATTTTGATTATGAATTTTTAGGCTTTCTGACTAGTGGATCCATTTAGTATTTCCATTTCTAAAGTTATACCATAGCAAGTTGACTCAATCATTGGCCGATGTGGAGTATGACATCGATATTCCAAATTATAGCTCATATGATTTTGTCAGTTATGGTCTAATTCCCACACTTATTTGCTTATGTGATTCTCTATACATTTTCATAACATTACTTTACACTTTACTTTAGAACTGAATATATTGTTTAAGCTTGGAGTTTGTCATATTAGGTAAGTATTCTTTGCCATTATATTTACTTGTTGCATTGCATACCCGCATACTTAGTACATTCCAAAGTACTAACCGCATTTTTGCCTACATGCTATAATCATGTAGGGATACGCAATCTACCTCATCCTCCTCTGCGTGGCTAGATTGCTCATGAAGACTTTGAGCTTTGGTGAGTTCCCATTCATCAGGAACAAAACCCTTATCTTCAAGCTTTGCCTTTGTTATTCAGATATTTAATGTATTTTCATTTTGACTTAGTATTGAGGAGCCTAGACTTGTGAGAACAAAATGCTTATCTTCAAGCTTTGCCTTTATTATTTAAATATTTGATGTACTTTCATTTTTACTTAGTATTGAGGAGCCTAAACTTGTATTCTTAGCTCTGTTTATTGCCATTGTTTAGAGGTGTGTCTAGACTATTACTACACTTGGTATGTTTTAAACTATTTAACTAATGCTTTCGCTTATAGTTACAAGTTGTCCCTTAGTCCCATTCCCCATATTTCATTGTCATCTATTTGTCATTTACCATTTAAACCTATAATGTGCAATTATGATTAAAGAGGCTTGTTTGAGGGCCTACGGGTTCTCATTCGCCGTGTCACACCTAGACCCTACGTTTAGGTCATGACAAGCTTGGTATCACAGCACAAGGTTTTAAAATGATCCATCAAAGTCCAAACACCGCATCTAGCAGAGTCTTATTCATAGTGGTAAAGCGCGCCACAACTATGAATAGGAGGCTATGAGATGTTTAGGATTATATCACTTCTTTGAAAAAATCAAATCATGCCTTAGAGTAAATTAAGATATCCTTCCTTCTAATGACTTATTCATTGCACTGTAGAAAATGCCGCCAAGAAGAAATATTCCCATACATGAGGTTTCACAACCTCCAAAAGAGGGTAATATGCCCCACACCAAGTTCAGGAATGTTATCTCATTACTGGCTCAAATAGTTGCCAATCAGGCTAAACAACCTTCACCTAAAGCTCCAGCAACTCAAGATCCCACCCAGGCAGCAAGGGTGAGAGATTTCACCCGTATGAACCCGCCAGAATTTTATGGAAATAGAATTGATGAGGATCCCATGGAGTTCACTAATGAGGTAAACAAGGTTCTAGCATGGTATATGGATTTGATTCTTGATTTCCTTTCAACTAAGAAGTCCTTTTCAAAAAACTAAATTTAGAATTACGAATTTTCAATCTTTGCTTTATGTATAATTGCATACTAATTGATATTTGCCCAATTATGGTTATATTTGGTATGACCAGTGGGAAGGTAAAAGGGCGCTTGGTGGACAAATTGATTGGGAAGAATTCAAGGCTGAATTCTTGGACCGCTGTTTCCCTCTTGAATTAAGGGAAGCCAAAAATGAAAGAGTTTATGAACTTGAGGCAAGGGTCAATGAGCATTCGCAAGTACTCACTAAAATTCAACATACTCTCCAAATATGCTCCTATGCTGGTATTCGATCCTAGGGCTAGGATGAATATATTTGTTTCGGGAGTCTCCGACCTCATCAATAAAGAATGCCAAACTGCCATACTAATCCAAGACATGGATTTGTCTCGGCTTATGATTCATAACGAGCAACTTAAGGAAAACAAGATTCGCAACCTAAGGAAAAATGATGGTAAGAGGCTGAGGTATGATGGTGAGTATCAAGGTCACAAAGGTGGTGATAGTAACCAAGGTCATCAAAACCAAAAGTTCCAACAACAAGGGTCTTCGAATACCTTCAACAAAAGGCATACTAATGATAAGTTTCAACATACTAAGGGTCAAAAAAGTGGTGGCCAAGCTCAAGCTTGGCCAACATGCAAAAAAGTGTGGTAAAAGCCATGGTGGTGTGTGCTATTGGGAGTTGGGAAGTCATTTTACATGTGGCCAACTAGGTCACAAAATTACCAATTACCCCAAGGCTCATAATAAAGGTAAGGGTAGTCGCCCGCATGGTAAAGATGTGCAGGAAAACCAAAAGAAACAAGTTGTGCAACAAGGTGGTGGTCCTCACAACAATAGGTTCTATGCACTGCATGGGAGGCAAGAGGTGAAAGATTAACCAAATGTTGTCACAGGTATGTTAAAAGTGTTTGATTTTGATGTTTATGTGTTGTTGGATCCTGGTGCCAACTTATCCTTTGTGACCCCTTTCCTTGCCAATAGGTTCAATTTAAGTCCCAAAATTTTGCATGACCCTTTTCTTGTGTCTACTCCCGTGGGTGAGTCAATAGTTGCTAAAAGAGTCTATAAAAATGTTCATGTGTCTATTATGCATAAGACTCTTCCATGCAATCTTATTGAATTGTTTATGGTAGATTTTGATGTCATCCTTAGTATGGACTGGTTGCATGCCTCTTATGCCACCATAGATTGTAGAACCCGTAAAATTAAATTCCAAATTCCTAATGAACCCTTGTTTGAGTGGGAAGGGCAAGATTATGCACCAGCGGAGTTGAAAGAACTTAAGGATCAATTGAAAGATTTATTGGAGAAGGGATTTATTAGGCCTAGATAATCTCCATAGGATGCTCCTGTTTTGTTTGTAAGGTAAAAGCACGGGTCACTCCGAATATGCATTGATTATCTTCAACTCAACAAGGTCACCATTAAGAATAAGTACCCACTTTTGAGGATAGATGATTTATTTGACCAACTACAAGGAGATAGATATTTTTCTAAGATTAACCTTCGTTCTGGGTATCACCAGTTGCGGGTTAGGGAAAGTGATATTCCCAAGACAGCTTTTAAAACAAGGTATGGGCACTATGAGTTTTTGGTGATGTCTTTTGGATTGACGAATGCACCATCTATATTTATGGACCTTATGAATCGGGCCTGCAAACCCTACCTTGATATTTTTGTTATGGTCTTTATTGATCACGTATTAGTCTACTCCCAAAGTGAGAAGGAACATGAGGGACATTTGAGAACAGTCCTTCAAACGTTGAGAGATGAGAAATTATACGCCAAATTCAGCAAGTGTGAATTTTGGATGAAAGAAGTTTCTTTCCTTGGCCATGTGGTGACTGATAAAGGTATTATGGTGGACCCAAGGAAGACTGAGGCGGTGCGAAACTGACCTAGACCCTTAACTCTGTCTGACATAAGGAGTTTTTTGGATTTGGCAGGTTACTACTAACGGTTTGTAGTAGGGTTTTCTTCAATGCATTCCCTTTGACCAAATTGGCCCAAAAAAAGTCCAAGTTTGTATGGTCTGATGAATGTGAGAAAAGTTTCCAAACATTGAAAGATAAGCAGACTTCGGCTCCCATCTTGACTCTTCCAGATGGTTTGGATGGTTTTGTGGTATATTGTGATGCATCTAGGGTTGGGTTGGGTTGGGTTGCGTGTTGATGCAAAATGGTAAGGTCATAGCTTATGCTTCTAGACAGTTGAAAGTGCATGAGCACAATTATCTAACTCATGACCTTGAATTGGCAGTAGTAGTGTTTGCTCTAAAATTTTGCATCACTATCTCTATGGGGTTCGCCTGGATGTATTTACCTATCATAAAAGCTTACAGTATGTATTCACTCAAATGGACTTGAATCTAAGGCAACGAAGATAGCTTGAACTTCTCAAAGACTATGATATGAGAGTCCACTACCATCCGAGTAAGGCCAATGTGGTGGTCGATACTTTGAGTAGAATAACCATGGGTAGTATGAGTCATGTTGAGGGTGAAAAGAAAGAGTTGGCAAAGGAAGTCCATCAGTTGGCTAGATTGGGGGTTAGGTTGGAAGGTACTAATGATGGTGGCATATTTGTTCATAATGGGTCACAATCTTCTTTGATTGTTGATGTGAAGTCAAAGCAAGACCTTGACCTTACTTTGATTGAATAAATGAAATTAGTTGAACAAAAGAAAGTGGAGGTTTTCTCATAAGGTGAAGATGGTGTCCTTAGATACCAAGTCCAGTTGTGTGTGCCAGATATAGATGGATTGAGAAACTTGATCTTACAAGAGGCTCATAATTCATCTTATTTCATTCATCCAGGTTGCACCAAAATATATCGAGATTTGAAGGAAGTCTATTAGTGGGGTAATATGAAAAAGGACATAGCCAAGTTTGTGGCCGAGTGTCCAAATTATTTGCAAGTCAAAGTTAAGCATCAAAGGCCTAGTGGGCTAGCTCAAGACATTGAAATTCCAACTTGAAAGTGGGAGGAAATCAATATGGACTTTATTGTTGGATTGCCTCGGACTCGAAAACAATATGATTTCAATTTGGGTGATTGTGGATCGTATAACTAAATCAGCTCATTTCTTGTCAGTTAAGACTTCATATAGTGCTGAAGATTATGCAAGGTTATATATTCATGAGATAGTTTGTCAATAGTATCAGATTGTGGCCCTTAATTCACTTCTCATTTTTGGATGGCATTCTAACGAGGTTTGGGGTACCAAAGTTAAGCTAAGTACTGCATTTCATCCTCAAATAGATGGTCAAGCTGAAAGGACTATTCAAACATTGGAGGATATGTTGAGAGCATGTGTCTTGAAATTTAAAGGTAATTGAGATGATCACTTGCCTTTTATTGAGTTTGCATATAACAATAGTTATCATTCTAGCATCGAGATAGCTCTGTTTGAAGCTCTTTATGATAGGCGATGTAGATCACCGGTTGACTGGTTTGAGGTAGGTAAAATGGCATTATTAGGCCCAGATTTGGTTGTGGAGGCTATGGAAATAGTGAGGATGATAAGAGACAGATTGAAAACGGCTCAAAGCCGACAAAAGTCATATTCGAATATGAGGAGGAGAGATCTTAAATTTGATGTGGGAGATTGGGTGTATCTCAAAGTCTTACCTATGAAGGGTGTTATTCGTTTTGGTAAAAAGGGCAAGTTGAGCCTAAGATTTGTGGGTCCTTACAAAATTTTAAGAAGGGTTTGAAAGGTAGCTTATGATCTTAAGTTACCTAATAAGATGGAGTTGGTTTACCCTGTTTTTCATATATCTGTGTTAAGGAAGTGCATTGGAGACACAACTTCTATAGTTCCATTAGATGTTGTGAAGGTTGGAGAAAATTTGACTTATGAAGAAGTGCCGATACAAATTTTGGATTAACAAGTCAAGAGGTTGAGAAATAAGGATGTGACATCCGCCAAGGTGCTTTGGAGGAACCAGCATGTCGAGAGTACTACATGGGAAGCTGAAGCAGACATGATGAAGAAATATTCCCATCTTTTCCCAACTAATCAAGCCTAAGGTTTAGGTAATTCTATTCCTTGAGGTCCGAATTCCTCATTCTGTACCATTTTGTCACTGCTATAATTATTAAGCTTGCATAATTATTTTGATGTTACTTTATGATATTTGTATAAGTTTTGCATAAGCTTTGTTTTGCATTTTGACATGTTAAGCTCTTAGTCACTATTTCAGTTCCTATTCATTTAAACTACTCTTGTCTCATTCGGGGACGAATGATCCCAAGGGGGAGATATTGTAATGTACCAGGTGTTTTTAAACCTATACTTGCATGAAAAATAATGGTCAAGTAAATTCCTATTGAGTTAAATAAAATTTAATATGAAGGTTATCATAGCGATTATCTTGGTTTAGTTATGTGAGGTGGCCTTGGAAGGCCGGTTGGTTTATCCTTGGTATAATATTTTGGGGGCAATGTTATGTGAAGTTAAGACTAAAGATAAAGTTTAGTTTGCATTTGAAATTATTCGAAATGAAAGTATATGTGAAGGTTGCGTAATTGACTTGTTTGGAAGTAATTCTTTTGTCATTATTGCATGGCTTACATGGGCAGCCTTTGGCATGCCCTTAACACGACTTGAAACCATATCATGCCATGTCATGGTACCATGGGAAAGGATAATGTTGTCATACCTAGGTCCCATGCCCACTCCCTTGTGTTTGGTATCTTTCGTCTTTTTAAAAGTGAGTCAAAAAGCCCCTTTGCACCACATGATTTAATTCTCTTTTCCCCACACGTTTTTGACCACTTTTTAGTGATTAAATGATCCTCATAACCCCTCCCCCCCCCCCAAAATTAGAATAAGTAACCCCCCTCTACTTAGTCTCTACATCACTCTTCAAAGAAACCAAATCCCTTATCTACAATCTTATTTCATTCATCCAGGTTGCACCAAAATATATCGAGATTTGAAGGAAGTCTATTAGTGGGGTAATATGAAAAAGGACATAGCCAAGTTTGTGGCCGAGTGTCCAAATTATTTGCAAGTCAAAGTTAAGCATCAAAGGCCTAGTGGGCTAGCTCAAGACATTGAAATTCCAACTTGAAAGTGGGAGGATCCTCTTCGAAAAACTAAATTTAGAATTGTGAATTGTCAATCTTTAATTTATGTATAATTGCATACTAATTGATATTTGCTTAATTTATAGTTATTCATATATGTTATGATTATTTATGAATATTTATCAAGGCTTTACATAATTTAATTCAAGCATTTCAGATTTGCATTATTTAAGTTAACCTATAATTTCAAGTCTTAGATCTACAAATGAGTTATTATGATTATATCCTAAAATGTTCCTTGATTATTGTAACTTTGTTTGAGTATAAAACTTATGATTTTAAGGTTATTAAACCAGTCCCCTAAGTTGAGTTATGAACTTTGGATATTTAGTTTACATGGCATAATATGAACTTATGATTTTGGAAAAATTTAGTAAATACAAGTATGAAATGATATTGGTAGACTTAAGACCCATTCAGTTTCATTTTGAATCTTTGTTAAGGAGCTATTTTAAGTACAAGTTTGAATATGATTTATTTTACAAGTTATGACTTTCCGAATTAAATTAAATTTTAATTATTTCTAATATGCATTGTCCGTTTCCATGGGATTTTGACTTAGCACCGAATGAATTAGGAGTGGGACTCGACCTAAGGGGTCTTATATAAAGCTTCTAATCTCATAACTATGTGCCACCGTAGGATATTTTGATTATGCCTTTTTAGGCTCTCTGACTAGTGGATTCATTTAGTATTTTCGTTTCTGGAGTTATAACCTGGCAAGTTGACATAACCTGGCAAATTGACTCACTCTTTGGCCAGTGTGGAGTATGACATTGGTGTTCCATATTATAGCTCATATGTTTTTGTCGGTTATGGTCTTATTCCCACACTTATTTGCTTATGTGCTTCTCTACGCATTTTTATGGCATTACTTTATGCTTTACTTTGGATGGTTTTATCGGTTATGGTCTTATTCCCACACTTAATTGTTTATGTGCTTCTCTATACATTTTCATGGCATTACTTTACGCTTTACTTTGGAACTGAAGACAAGCGATCTACCTCATCCTCCTCCGCGTGGCTAGATTACTAGTGAAGACTTTGAGCATTGGTGAGTTCTCATTCATCGGGAATAGAACCTTTATCTTCAAGCTTTGCCTTTGTTATTCAAATATTTGATGTACTTTCATTTTGACTTAGTATTGAGGATCCTAGACTTGTTTGTATTCTTGGCTCTGTTTATTGTCATTGTTTAGAAGTGTGTTTGGACTATTGCTACACTTGGTATGTTTTAAACTATTTAACTTATGCTTCCGCTTATAGTTACAAGTTGTCCCTTAGTCCCATTCCCGATATTTCATTGTTATCTATTTGTCATTTACCATTTAAACTTATAATGTGCAATTATGATTTAAGAGGCTTGTTTGGGGGCCTTCGGGTTCTCATTCATCGTGTCACAGCTAGGCCCTAGGTTTGGGTAGTGACAGTATCATATAGGATTATGTTTTTTTATTAAGAAATAAATAAGAAACAAGTAAAAATTTACTCCCTCCATCCCATTTTATGTGGCACCTTTTGACTTGGCACGATATTTAAGAAAAAAATTAAGACTTTTAAAACTTGTGGTGTAAAATCATTCTTAGATATTTGCCTAGTTGAGAATCATTTCATTAAGGGTAAAAAGAGAATTTTAAAGGTAAATTCTTTCCAATTAGAGTAAGGTGACATTCTTTTTGGAATAGACCAAAAAGAAAGGGTGCCACATAAAATGAGACAGGGGGAGTATTAAACTCTAAATTAGTAAAAAAAATATTCGTTATGATATTTCGTCGGTATATTTATACCATGTTGGTATCATATAAGACTAAAAATTTATTAAAATTACAAAATTATTTATTGAACTATAAATTAGTAAAAAACATATATTCTTGTGATACTCCATTGTTATATTGATACCCTATCGGTATCATATCATTTTGAGCTCTTTTTTTAATAAATAAAATAATTAAAAGAAAATTATTAAAGTTACAAAATTATTTATTAAATTCTTAATTTGTAAAAAATATATTTTTTGTGATACTCTATTGGTATATTGATACCATATCGGTATCATATAAAAATGAGCTTAAATCTTTGTGATACCTTATCGGTATATGTATACCCTATTAGTATATCATACAAGGTGGATGCTGACATCAACGTACGAATTTTAATAATAGAGGGTATAAAATATAAAAAGGTATATGAATGTAACTAGTTTACTTTAAAGGTGCATAAACTTAGTTTTCTCATATTTTTTTTCATTTGATTCGGGTCCAATAGGATAAAAAATGAGCCAGCTAGTTTTTTAAAGCTAGGTAATATTTTTGAAATCACAAAAATCAGTTTTAGAATTAATCTTTTTCCACTTTAGGAAAAATCCCAAACCAAATATACTTTTGTTGGCCATTTTTAAAAAAAATGATGTCCTAATGATTATTTTAGGCAATTCTTATAAATTAAACTAAAAACTAAAGTTTATATGCTAATATTTTATATAATATATTGCTTTTTAAAGCCATGTGAACTTTTGAACTTAAAAAAAAAATTAATTTTAGGATTTTTTTTTCCTACTTTGAGGAAAATCTCAAACTATGGATAGCAATAGAGCAGGATAAGATAGGTACAGGGGAAGGGGGTGTAGAGCTATGCGGGGTAGGGTAGATCTAAATTTATGTGGGTTTGGTGCGTTTAAAGAACCAAATAGAAAATTCAAAGAAAATTAAATGTTTGTAATTAGTAAAAATCAAAGATATAAATTTTTTATATCAAACATTAACTTTAATTTTAATTTCTTTTCTAAAATTTAAATTGGACATGTCCAATAAATTGTTAGTTGTTGAAATATTAATCAGAAACTTTTAATTAACGATTAAGAAATAATTGTTAAAATGTCAACTAGAAATAGTTAATTAGTTATTGAAATGTTAATTAGCGAAAAATTTAAAAAAATATATATAAACTTTTATTTTTTAAATTAAATTTAATTAAAAATAAAAAAGCGTAAGTGGGTCAAATTTATATGAGTGCAGCGAGTTAAAAATAAAAAATTATCATACTGAGTAGGACAGAACAATTTTAACATTTACAGATTAAGCTAAATTCACCCGACACCTGCCACTCTAGGCATCCCTTATCTCAAACCAAATATTCTTCTAGAAAAAATTTCATATAAGAAGCTAAACAGTTGATATCTTTCCCTCCAAGGCAGAATGTTCACCTCTAGCTAAAGAGCCTCTTAAACTTCAGAAGTTTTGCGGCTTTCAGAAACTCGTGAATTCTGTACAAAATCTGAACTTCATAGCTCTGCGCATTGAGTTTTCTGGAAAAATGGAAGAGTATTTGCAGTGCATGAAGACTCTGCGCACCCAAATGAATGGTACTCATCTCTCCAATCTTCAAAACTATCAACCTTCAGATTTTCTCATCAATCCATAAATTATGTTCACGTCTATGTTTATTTATCTGTATCTGTATGCTTGCACCTTTTTTTTGTTTTTTAAATGTTGTATCACGGTGTGTATAGAGTGCGTGTGGAGACTGAAGTTGAATTGATGAACTTTCAGATGTGGAGGAGGAAGCAGTCAAGGTAACAGCCGAGGAGCAAATGCAAATCACTACGCTGCAAAATCTTGAAAATGAAATTACCTCAGGTTAAACACTTGCATCCTATATTTTTGCAGAAACAGAAATTTCTGGGCTTCTTTTCCTTTGTTTTTATGAAAACTTTATGCAGTTTGGGAGTATGTTTAGCAGTGTCGTTTGATTCTTTGCACTAGCATTCTAGTGATGTGTTGCAAAAAAATTAGTATGGATTGTAGCCTTCGTACTTATGTTCCATTGATTTATTAGAAGTAAAAGTGCATATGAATTATTTATTAGCAGTGAAATTGTAGGGGAGTTCTTGTGCCAACTTTAGTTTGGATATTACTGGTTGGCCGATTTAGATGTTTCAGTTGGTGAAGCTACGTTATTGCTGGCTCTTATTATTTATTCTGATTTTCTAGTTCAAGTTGTACAATTTGTTGCCGAGTTCATCTCAGATCAAGACTGTGGACATTACATACAGTAATAATGTGTTGTTTTCATATGCCTAGGGCTCCTTAAACAAGGGTTTCCGCTTGTGAGACTTACTACTTTGATTTCCACAGTCTTTCCAATATAAACATACACACACACACACACACACACACACACACACACACACGAGAAATCCCCAACGATTAATAATGCAAGCTCGAAACTTGGAAGATAATGGGCCACCACACTACCCCTCTATCACTGTTATCTTTTTAAGCTATTGTCATAATGCATGATAAAATGACCTTTTTGAGGCATGCATCAGATCTATAAAGACTAAGAGAACCAAATACTGAGGTTCAATTGCATATTCATTATTACCCTGATAGAGAGGGAGGATGATGATGGTCCTGCAATGGTTAAAGCACATTTTCCTTCTTTTTTTTGTTTGCTTATACGTGTGCAGTATCCTTTGCAATCTTGTGTTTTTTTTCTTCTGCAAAGAATTTTGTGCACGGGTGATTAGTTTCAGGGAAGGAATAGGATACCTGTTTATTTTCACTCTGGGGGGTACATAAGTCCATCATGTCCAACTTTTGTTATTTTTTCTTGTTCCTTTTATCTTTTTTCTTCTTTGATGCGGTCTGTGGCTGGGCACTTTCAGAATCTTTATTATTTTCACAAGGTTGAAACCATTAGAATTTATCTTGACCTTACTTCACTTTTTGTTTCATCTCTTACAATTAGGTCTATTCCATGAAAATTGCATATTGTGGAGCTCTGAATCTCAATAATACTTTTCTACCTTAGACATTATTGGTTTCTCTTTTCCCTCATGTTTTTCTAATAATCATATATTTACATTTCATGTGGAATAACAGAACTCTTCACACCTGAACCTTATTTTCTGAACTGCTTAACAATGCAGTGAAATGCCAGACAAGTCATCTCAGAGAGGAAATTGCCAGGATATTGGAGAAAAAGGGACAGATCTGTTCCATGATTTTGGAAAAACAAAGAAAAATTGCTTCTTTAGGAGCTGATTCATCCAACCTCAACCAGGTAAAACTTGGAGCTGGCGTCAATTAACTTTGCAATGGAGCTGAAACTAAAAGTTTCGCATCGCCCTTGATGGATAAGATTTGTGATGTTTCTAAATTTGGTATATGAAACCAGAAATAGGTACTCTGTCTGTTCTCGGCTTCACAACCATAATGGCATAATCCAACAAGATATGGGTTCTAAATCAGAAGTTTAGAAGTAGATGCATTTTGACATAAAGATTAGGCTAGTTATGATTCTATAGTTTTCAGAAGTGGGGGATGAAAATTATATATAAATTGAAAATTTGGTTGTCTTTTCTCCAGAAACATACTGTTGAAAGAAGGATAAGTAATGTATATTGGGGAAGCAGTCTATTATTTGACTGACGTGCTATAAACTGCAATATTCTTGAAGTGCTTAAATGAAGAACAATCTTTGGAGTTCAAATTCTTAGCATTGTTTGCATGGAAGGGAGAATAATTTTGGTTATTTAGGAGATATGTTTGTGAGTTTTTACTTCCTGATGGACAGTACATAATGCTAAGTGCATATGGTTGTCGTTACAGTGGCTATTATGCTAAAACAGTTAAAGAAGTAACTGCTCAGTTAGGAGAACAGCAGGTTTTTTCCATGTCCCCTTCTCTGTTGCTTGCCACTTAGTTAGGAGAACAGCAGTCTTAATTTGATCACAAGCAAGGGTTCCTACTTTTAGGGCTGGATCAAAGATTGCAAAAAGAACTTATGGGTTGGAGAGCAGGTATTTCTGCTAAGTCATAATGTTTTTTTTTCCTGAATTTTGGTTCTCTTCTCTATAAATTGTCTTGGAATTATAAATTTCCAACAGATTAACCGAGTGAGAAATTTTTTGTTTGTGTATGTAAGCACAAAATGAAGGGAAAATAAATGCTCAAAAGCCAGGTCAGGGTAATTACATGAGGTGTATTCTAACATAATCAAATGCATACATTCTATTTCAAGCTGTGAACGCAAATAAGATTCTATGAAGTATCAGAAAATACTGAGAATAGTATGACTACAGTTTAACTTATGTTATGCTTATCTCTTCAAGTGCAATATTTGAATGTGTAGTGGGTTTACAAATTTTCTGAATTTTTCAAGTGCAACTAACAAAGTGACTTGATATTTATGAAGCCCAAGGCTTTGGCTGAGACAAGCTACTTAGGTTCAGTTTTTTATTCACCCAAGTTAACTACTTTTGCATCCTCCTTACCAGAATTCTTGTCCATTAGCTTTGAAGAAATAGCAGTTTGGCCTTCATGTATTTTGATTTGGCAAAACTTATAGTTTTTTGTGATTCTCAAATGGAACATTTCTGGAAAACTTTGAGGTATGAGTCATGGGTTGGTAATCTGACATTCAAATTTGAGCATAAACTAACTGGTGATATGATGTTTCCTGTATTAACCTAACTTTGTAGAAACTCCATCAACTATTATAGTACTTGTCCTTCCTCTGACGGTATGATATATCGGTAGAGTAACTACTTGCTGCCTAGACAATCTGTCATTCTACCACCAAAAAAAGGAACAAAGTGTCTTATCTGAATATTATTCTTACTCTTATCATAAATATTATTCTGGAACTGATGGCTAAATCATTCAGGTGACCGACAAAATTGGTGAGAAAACTGGTGAAATTGAAGGTATGACTAAGCATCGTTAGTTTATATTCTTATTCCGTGATGTCGATGGTTTAATGCAAATGATAAAAATGACCATTTATCAACAGTAGCATCTCAATATGCTACAAGCTAATTTTGGAATCACCCTGTAGACTATATATTCTCCTCTGCCTTAATTTTGTTTTCTTTTTCTTTATCCTTTTCTCTTTCCTGTTCATACTGTCTGAAGCAAATTCGTGTTGATTTACAGATAATCAGGATAATGTGGCAGAAATTCTAAAGATGAATTTGGCTGACGCTAAAGCAAAGCTAAACCAGATGAGTGAGCTGAAGTCCAAGCTAGTCACAGAGAACAGCAAGGTTTTCTTAAACAATTCTGACTGTCCCATTTTGTGTGGTGACTAGTCCTTCCGCTTGTTTTTAAAGCCGAATTATTACAGGGTTATCATCCCCTGTATTGTCCTTGCTACTAAAGTTGACTTTCTTAATTAACCAGAACAGTAGTTGCAGCATTTTTCCTCTTCCATGGAAGCCTCTGGTGCGTTGATGGTTATTTATGTGCTCTTAATCCACGTTAAGATCTAGGTTTATCAATACCTAAATCCCCCTATCCTTACTCGTGGGCAGAAGAAATGCAAATCTCATATCAAAAATGGAAAAATTGAGTCCTATTGTTAAGATTTTTATGAGGGAAATTAGTGTGAGATCTTCTTTAGTTTGTTTCTCATTCATATACAGTTATTTTCAGTTCCAGTTCAAATACAAGAATCTGAAAGGCATCTTGCTTTGACAGGTAAGGAGATGTGTTGAGCTTCTGAAGTCAAGGATGAATGATTTCAAGGTCAGTTACAATCTGTATTACATATATTATGTTCAGTCTTAGCTCAAAACATTTCTCTTTTGATAATGATAATAACTTCTTGTCAAAATCCATCCTGGTATTTGCAATTACACTACAAACAGGTACTTTGGACAGTTGACCAGAAAATTGCATCAAATATAACTTATTAGGAGATGAGAAAGTTGATATCATGAGTTTGAGGAAAAACAAGATGGTCATAACTTCAAATTTTTGAATCAAAATAATTGAAAGAAAATATACTTGCTACATTCCAAAGCATCAGTCTCCAAAAGTCTATGATCAACCATCATGCATTATTCTGCAGACACAACTCAAGGAACTGAATAGCAAATCCTTACAAGAGGAGTACCAAGCACTTCACACAGACAAAGCTGGAGAGGCAGAGTATCTGCACTCTTTACAACTCCAGATTGCAAAATTGATGGTATTGAGAAATATCCACTCTTTCTTTGCACATTTACATGTGATTCAACTTTTGGTATCAGTGTTAGATTTTGAACACATTCAAATATCCCAATTGATGGAGTTAGTTTATCAATTGATTTTTCCATTTCACTAACAATTAGTAATTTTTGCTTTCAGAAAATTTCCCACAGTATCAAATGTTCTTGTGGAAAGGAGTTCAACATAGACATGGATCTTTGTGGATGAAAATGAGCTTGGTCAGGCAAGTACTTCAACTAGCAAAATGGTGGGGTTTCGTCAGTACTAATTAGGTATGTTTGCAAATAATGGTTGAGATAGTTTGAGAAAAATGGGGAAGATAGCAGGGAAGCTGTTGCAGTTGTTGAGATGGCATAATAATATGGTTTATACTTTGTTACTGTAGAATCTGTATTCTATGTAAAAGATACTTATTAAATGCTAGTAGAGTTCGTCTTGAATGAATAACATACGTGTGACTGAACTTACGCTGAGCCTTTCTCGTATAGAGAGTTGGATATTTCATTATATGTGTGTTAACACTATGATATATCAGGAAACAAAGTCCAATAGACTACTAAGAAACTATCATCTATAGTGGCACCTCAGATTTATTACTAAATTCGTGGAGGTGCGCATTTGGTTCAACACATTCAAGCATGTGCAGACTTCACAAGATAAATTGGACAAAGATGGTGTTTTCTGTAGTATATAATACACTAAATCGAGGATGACCAAAATGCAGTCCTCTAATAGATATAAGATAAAACTAGTTGTTATATATGTTCAGTGTGTTTTGAACTTTTGCTGTACTATGAACTTGTGTATGTAGCTTGATATTTTACAAAGTATAAGATTGAAACCCAAACTTTTACTCACATGCTCACCTTTTTTTGACTGAAGTTTTTCCTGTGATATTGCAAAGGAAAGTCATATAGAAACATCGTCCGAGACTTTACATGACCCCTAACTTCTCCAAGGCTGCAGAGATATCCTGGGGTTCATATCCTTCAGCTGCACATATGTTTATACTCTGTAGAGGTACTATATCATCTGTATTGGAGCTGTCTTCATTGTGAAGAAGCTTCTCACTGGCATATTCCACATTTCCTTTTAGAATCACAGTCTTGTGAAGGCCCACAAGCAGGCCTTCATAGCCTGTATCTCCCTTTTCCCCCACAAAAACAACCATACTGGAAAGATCAACTCTCCATCGAACCGAGAGATACCTACATTATGTTCAGAAAAGGAGTGACTGTGACAAATTTTATGTTGAATTGATCTTTCCTAGTATCTGCTAACAAAAGAACAGTAGTATCATTCGACCAAAGCAGAGTAAAAGGAATGAAAAGATTTACCCAAGTGCTTGAGATCTCGATGCAAATAATGCTGTCACATTCAACCTTGATGCAGCGTGTGTAGATAACATTGCAACGGAAACCTCTCATGCATAGCCTCTGACGAAGGTCATTAACTTTCCTTACCTGTCACATGTAATTTATACTCAGGATCAAATGGTAAAACCAATTTGTTTATTTCTATTTGTATGTCTAACTTAGAACATCAAGAGTAGCTTAACAATCTTACTCCAGCTCCTGGCTTGAAGCTATATGAGTAGCATCGATTGCTACATGCACTAGTGCATTGTGCAATGTCATGTTCAGAACCTTCTTCGATTTTAGCAAGCCTCATCGCTGCTGATTTAATGTTCTCACCTGGCCAGCGGTACGCAATGTGGGCTTCATAGTCATCATCTAGTCCCAAGTCCCTCCATGGGTGGTATATTTCACTTCCACTGGTGCAAATTAATGCATCAAAATCTTCTAAATTTGTTGGGCTGGTTAACGGTTCTTTAGTCTCTTGCAGACTCAAGCCTGTCAGAAAAACTAAACCTATTTGGCTGGAGCTTTATCTTGCAACGTGCATTATATTCTTGACCGTTAGAGATAAGGTCTCAGTAGGAGATCCATTGCTATTGTAACAGTCAGTTGCCACTACATATAGGACCTGTCTTCTCCCAGGGCAGTAACTAACAATAGGTTTGCTAATTGAATTAGCTTCCCGTGAGAGTATCTCAACAAGTTCATGTTGCCTTCTTGCCAAATCAAGCTCTCCATTGGCTTTGAAATCCACATCCATGGAAAATTTAAGAGAAAGGTCTTCAACATCTCTTAATGATTCACTCATAGGTTCTTCAGGAGTTGGCTTCATAACCTCAAGACTATTGGCAGGGTGGCAATTTCTGCAGCGTTGAACATGGGAGAGGTAATTCCGGCAGTGCTCTGTCCATGACAAGCAGTGGATATTCTTAAGGCCATTCTTACGGCACCCCAGCCATAGGTTCTTGTCAGCAACAAGTTTTAGAAGAGCATCTTCTATGGCTTTTTGATCATGTGGATCAATGAGTAGCCCATTGTTTAGTGCCTGATTGAACATTATGTACCATATTATATTCATCCTTAAATTTCGGCAAGTGACCACTTTGAGGTGTACAAGGAATTAAAAAGATAACTATTTGAAAAAAGACGGGCAATTTTGCAACAGAAAGCTTGGGGAATCACTTTTTGGAAGTTCCTAAAGTCATGTGCTGCATGAAGTGTTTGTTATTGAGATTTTGTGCACTACTCTATGATTTTACCCCAACTTTAATACTGCAAAATTTAGCTTCAAATGGATAATCTTATATTGAAAATATCTTCGGGACGTGAACATCATGTTAATGTTTAAACTAGCTTGTGTTTACCTCGAGTATATCTACTGGCCCTCCATTTTTGGTAGCAACTATAGGCAAACCATAAGCAGCTGCCTGCAGAAAGAAGACTCTCTTGAACTATAGCATTTTGCATACATAGCGTCAGCTGCTAAAACTTTATGTGATGTAATTTAGAAGTTACCTCAATAAGAGTGAGGCCGAATGGCTCAACAAGAGCTGGATTGATGAACACTCCCTTCAAGGATAAATCACCATTTAAGAGTTATTGGCAGTCATAGTATGGAATTGAAGAAATTTGGTTAAAGAAGAGTGTCAGTGTTATAGTTCATTTTCTTTTAAAGCATGGAAGAAAATGAATGTTAATGGATCACTGAAATAGCTCTATCCTGTCTTTTTGTTTTCCTGCACACACAGATCCAATGGACTGCGGCATCTCTATTATGAGCAAGGCATGGACAAATGACTACAAACCCATGAGACCTAGATACTTCTGTTCTTTCGTGGGAAAATCCCCAAGTCCTGGGACTTGCTTATATATTATTTATATGAGTTACCTTAGTTTTTGCAGCCAGACGATAGATATCAGGAACCTCTGGTTGTTTATGATGCTTTGGATATGCCACCTGGCCATACAAATTGTACTTATCAATGAGCTTTATTACTGTTGTGAGTACTGCAGAGCTGCTACTGGACATGCCATCAATGTCATCTCTGTTACCTAGGATCAAGTCTGCAAGACAATTTACAATTAAAATTAGACTGTGCACTAGTCCACTAGCATTTGTTATAGTTGAAGGAGGTTGCAGATAAACTTAGCCCTACTAAGTTGGCTAGTTCTCGAAGTGCTTCACATTCTCCGAAAGCCCTGAGCAAAGTAGTAACATTCTTCTTAGGATCTGGACGTGACAGTGCAAGTATCATTGGCTTGTGAGGGTTAACGAAGAATCGCATGATCTGCAGTCACGAAGATACAGGAGACATTGGCTAAAAACATTTATAGGAGACCCCAGACCAAGAAAACATTATTAATTAGTTGTCATCAATCATTTCAACCTAGTCTACATCTTGTTGCTTCTCTCATTATCCATTTTGATGTGTTTGAAAATTTTATGGTGTTGCTTCAAGAAATGGTTAAGAAAGTCTGCTACAAAAATGAGGAGGACATCCAACCTCAGGCCATATATGTGGTATAGGTTTCTTTTGACTTTTGTCTGCACCAATCAATGACTTGAGATCTCCATCTCCTTCCAGTGAATCTTGTGCATTCATACTACTGAAGTCCATTCCCGGCGGTATAACCTGGTTTCATAATCATCAGAAACAGACTTCAAATTTCTTCATATCTTGGTAAGAAGCCATTTTGGCATTGTGTGAACAAGAACCAGCTAGTTGAGTTAGTAACACATACCACCATCCTCGGCATTTATCTCCCAAGGCAACTCACTCCTCTCTGTCTCCTAACTCTGAGTTTCCTCTCCATTTGAATATCAAAACCATCATACAAACCCCATTGTTCGTCAATCTCTTGTCTTGTGCTAGTTACCACCATTTCAGCGGTGTCTAGTCCCAACTCTTCTGCTTCTATTCTCCTAATTATCTTGTAGGTGGTATTGATGTCCCCCTTAGTGAGTCTGCCCTGTTTAAGCAATTGCTCAAACTTGTTTCTTCCTAGTGAATGTCCTGTTAACACCATTGGTACATTTAAGGTTCCAGATAAGCGGGCTGCTACCTCTCCTGCATCAGCATAGTGTCCATGAATTACATAAGGCCACACTGCATTTCCAGCATTGACTTGCTCCCCTATAGCCCTTGCCATATTCACAATGTGGCTTAAAGCCCCATCAACAAATTCTGGTATGTAGGGCCAGAGTGATTCTTTTGGAATATACCTGTCACATAGATAATGTTCAAAATATGGACGATTGAACAGATAACTAGACAAGTATGATAAGTGTTTAGTGGTTTTGAACCACATTTTCTAAAAGATGTCCCAAGTATATAATAACAGCATTACTTGTCACGTGCTCCACAGGGGATTCGAATTATGTAGGCACCACAGCAGCCAAAAGCATCAGATGGGCCTGAGAGCATCTCAATCGGCTCGCCATAGCTAGAGTCAACCTCTGGGGATGTGATCTGCCAAGTTAGGAGATAACTTGATGAACTCCTTTCATGTTTGCAAGTGCCCGAGCAAGCTCTACTACATACTTCACCTGATCATTCATTTAATAAATCACAAAGTTGCATGAAAGTTCCTGAGTGTACCTATTTTCATACACAGTGAACCCTCTGAGACAGAGGAATAGACTACAGAGGAGTTTTTTGGGTTGTCAATTAGGAATCATGTGTCCAGCCTTGTTACTCTCTCATAAATGTCAATTTTCTGCTATTTGGATTAACATTTTCAAACCTTCTTGTGTGTTTTAAGTTGAACATGTCTCTAGAATAGAAGATTTAGAGGCAATAGTTTTTATGGATTAAATTTCTTTAAACAAAGATGACAGGTAATATCACTACCTGACCACCAGTGTCAGAATCTCGTCCAAGTTCCATGTTTTCTCCACGCACCAACCCATGGATACTACAATAAACAGTAAACATAGAATAAAACTTGTTTGGCCAATGTTTGATAGCATGTAACGTGTTTGATTGTTATACTTCTTGTTTAATCTTGTGTCGGTCATATTGCACTTATTTTTACTTTTCTCTTGCTCTTGATGTGTTTTTTAATCTGCACTAGCTACTGTAATAATTTATCACTTCACTACAACAATCTGAATGTACCTGATAAAGACAATGTAGAGTTGCCTTGGTTTATCTTCATCAGACCACATCTGTGTATCCTTGATATGACATGGTGAGACTCTGATGTATTTGTATCTCCTTTCTCCTTCTCACCTTCTGAAAGTTCAGAAAGATCTTCTGCTGCATCAAAATGACCTTTCCCCAGTTCAAGTTGCCGTTTTACTAGTTTTTGTGCGTCATCCCAGGCTATCTGCAATTTTTGAGTGTCTCAAACAATTATCTTCAAGCTGCTAGTAGTATCCTGTTATGTGTTTTCTAACGTGAGTTCTTCTTTAAGGTTATTTTCTGGCTGTATTACTTTAAAAATTAATTACTAATTGTTGACATGACACTGACCAAAATATATCACTCAATTAGACGTTTTTCAGTACTCTGTTGACTTCAGACATTTGGGCGTTTATTTGTAGTTTTTTTTCTTTTTTTTTTTTTTTTTTTTTTTTTT
>DF358459.1:378-12540 GCA_000787875.1 Solanum virginianum
CCCTTATCAGATACTTGTCACTATTTAGAGGCTTTGTAGACTATGTAAATTAAAGTGTGGGCATGTTTTGTATTTCAGACAGCGTGGCCCCAATGGCCAAATCATATGCTTTTCCTTTTGGATTGTTAGTGCAATTTAACTTTTTTAAAGGCATATTGAAGGTGGAATTCATTATATTGCATATAGAAAGGATGTAGATATAGTTGGTTCTCCTAGGCCTTATCGGCAACGGGTGCCAGTCCGCCTTAAGGAGATTTGAGGCGTGATATATGGGCACTATGAATTCATGGTTATGTCTTTTGGGTTGACCAATGCACCAGCTATCTTCATGGATCTTATGAAGAGGGTCTTTAAAACCTAACTTCATTCATTTGTTGTGTTCTTCATTAATGATATTTTATCTTTTCCCATAGTGAGGAGGAGCATGTAAGTCATTTTAGGGTGGTGCTACAAAGGTTGTGGGAAGAGAAGTTGTATGCCAACTATGAGAAATATGAGTTTTGGTTGCAAGAAGTTGCCTTTCTAGGTCATATGGTGTCGAGGGATAGTACGGCTTATTACTGGAGATTCGTGAATGGGTTCTCTTCTATTGCTTCCCCTATTACTAAGTTGACCCAAAAGAAGGCTAAATTTGTTAGACTGATAAGTATGAAAAGAGTTTCCAAACTTTGAAGGATTAGCTCATCTCCACTCCCATCTTAAGAGTTTCCAAACTTTGAAGGATTAGCTCATCTCCACTCCCATCTTGTCTTTACCAAAAGGGTTAGAAGGTTTTGTTCTTTATTGTGGTGCCTCCAAAATTGGTTTGGGTTGTGTTTTGATGCAAAATGGTAAGGTGATAGCTTATGCCTCTAAACAACTCAAGGTGCTTGAAAAGAACTACCTTATCTATGACCTTGAATTGGCCGCCGTGGTTTTTGCTTTGAAAATTTGGCATCATTATTTGTATAGGGTGCATATTGATGTGTTTACCGATAATAAGAGTGTCCAATATATGTTCACCCAAAAAGAAGTCAACTTGAGACTACGAAGGTGGTTAGAGATTCTTAAGGATTATGATATGAGTGGGCATTATCACCCCGTTAAGGCTAATGTTTGGCCGATGCTTTGAGTAGGGTGTTTATAGGTAGCCTTACACATATTGAGGATGAGGGCAAAGAGGTGGCTAGAGAGGTCCATCGATTGGCTGGATTAGGAGTTAGGTTGGAGGAGATTGATAATGGTGGAGTAGTAGTGGTTGACGGTTCCAATTCTTCATTGATTGAGAAGGTGAAGGCAAAGCAAGATCTTAACCCCACCTTGCTAGAGTTAAAGGCTTTGGAGAGAGAGGATAAGGTGGAGGTTTTCTCCCGGGGAGAGATGGTGCCCTTAGGTTCCAAGGTAGGGTATATGTGCCTAGTGTTGATGGCTTAAGGGAGAAAATTCTTGATGAGGCTCATAATGCTTCCTATTCCATTCACCTTGATTCTACAAAGATGTATAAGGATTTGAGAGAGGTGTATTAGTGGGGAAGTATGAAGAAAGACATTGCTATATTTGTGTCCAGTTTCCATAATTGCCAACAAGTGAAAGCCGAACATCAAAGGCCGGGTGGCCTAGCCCAAGATATAAAGATTCCTACTTGGAAGTGAGAGGAAATTAACATGGATTCTATTTGGGTTGTTGTTGATAGGATGACAAATTCAGCTCATTTCCTACCGATTAAGACTATATATAATGTCGAAGACTATGCTAAATTGTACATCCATGAGTTGGTGAGATTGCATGGGGTGCTAAGTCGGCTCATTTCCTACTGGTTAAGACTACTTATGGGGCCGAAGACTATGCTAAATTGTACATCCATGAGTTGGTGAGATTGCATGGGGTGCTCTTGTCTATCATATCTGATCATAATGGTCTGTTAACTTCACACTTTTTGAGGTCCTTCCAAAGAGGTCTTGGTACTAAGGTTAAGTTTAGTTTGGCCTTTCACCCTCAAACTGATGGCCAAGCCGAAAGAACTATCCAAACTCTTGAGGATAGACTTAGGGCTTGTGTATTAGTGTTTAAGGGTAGTTAGGATGATCATATTCCATTGACTAAGTTTGATTATAATAATAGCTATCATGCAGCCATTGGTATGGTTAATTATGACGCTTTTCGTAGGAGACATTATAGGTCTCCGGTTGGATGGTTTGAGGTGAGGAAGACGGCCTTATTAGGTATAGACTTGATTATGAAGGCCATGGAGAAGGTGAGCGTGATTAGAGAGAGATTGAAAACTGCCCAAAGTTAACAAAAGTCCTATACCGATATGAGAAGAAGGGATCTTGAATTCAATGTTGGTGATTGAGTCTATTTGAAGGTCTTACCCAAGAAGAGTGTGGTCCAGTTTGGTAAAAAAGGTAAGTTGAGCCCTAGATTTTTCAGTCTCTTTAGAGAATTGAGAAGGATTGGCAAGGTGTCATATGAGTTGGAATTGTCCAATGACATGCATATGGTTCATCCAGCATTCTATGTATCCATGTTGAGGAAGTGTGTGAGAGACCCAAGTGCTATTGTGCCTCATGATGTTTGGGGGTTATTAAAGACAATTTGACTTATGAGGAGGCTTTGTTATAAATATTGGACAGGCAAGTGAAGAGGTTGAGGAATAAAGAGGTATCTTCCATCAAGGTTCTTTAGAGAAACCAACAAGTTGAAAGTGCCACATGGGAACCCGAGGTGGACATGCAAAAGCGATATCCCTATCTCTTCAAGTATACTTAAGCATAAGGTTCTAATCTATGTCCCTATATGATTTCTAGTCTTAAATTTTGGCACTTATGTCATTTGCATGCATTCATGTTCATGTTTTACAAGGTTCTGGTCAGTTTGATGTTCATGATCAAAGTTTTTTGAAAATAATGTTTAAGTGCATTTGTTGCATCTATGTAGGGTTTAAAATCTTCATCATTGCTTTCCTTGTGTACGTTTCATTGACATTTAGAGATGAATGTTCCCAAGGGGGAGATATTATGACACCCCGTAACTCCATGCTTTTACGTATCCATGTTTCAAGCCTCATTTGGTTAGGTTGGGAATGTATTAGGGTCGTGGGAGACTCTAGTATTTAGATGAGTTGAATACTTCCTTATGAATTGAGTTTTGGGTGTTGGTTTATGCCAAGATCAACTTTAAATGAGTATAACATTTAGTACACTTGGAAATGGATGACCCACGACATTTCAAATGAAAGGGCTTTGAATTAACTTTCCAACACACTTGGTTTCACCTCATTTCAAGTTTGAATGAAGGAGTTATGATCATTTTCATGAGACCCTCCCGTGTAGTGAAACCAAACAGGCACCTTGACGGCCAATGGGGCTTTAGACGGGCCGTCTGGGTTGTCTTGAGTTGGAAAAGACCATTTTTAGCCTAAGGGATATGGCACGACCAATGATACGGGCCGTGTGTCTTGCCGCTGACCGTGTGGCTAGCCATGGAAGTGTGCAAGTGAGGAAAGGTTGGTGTAAGGGGGAAGTTATTAGCTAAGTGTAGTGCCACGACAATCCTCACGGGCCTTGGCAAGCTTGTCGTGAAGTCTTTTGGCAACATTTTATTTTCACCAAGTGTAACTCCATGGGCCACTACGCGGACCGTGTAGCATCACAGGGCCCGTGGAGCCTCCCATCAAAGTGACGAAACATGATTTTTCCAAAGTATCCCAACTTCCAATTATGGGCACTCCACTCGACCAGTGTGGGCCTCAGTGGGGCATCACTTTGCCAAATTTTACATCCGTTCAATAATGGCATTTTCATGAATTTAATTCATTCTAATGACCTTTTGAGACTTTCAATGCTATCTTAACCTTCCCAAAAGACTTAAACCCTATTCCAAAGGATCAAACTCATTACTTTCAACTTGAATACACTCCCAAATCCTCTCAAAAGCCTCTACCAAGACCCTAATACAGACCTAAATCCTATTCTTAAAGATCAATTCACTCCTCCCAATTGGAATACACTCCCAAGAACCTCTACCAAACCCCAATAAGAATTCAAGGAAACTCAAGAACAAGTTGTGGATTTCAAGACCCCATTCCAAGCTTCCATTCTTTCCCAACTCAATTTCAAGAAACTCAAGGTCTAAGTTATGTGGGTTTCAACCATTGGATTCTTTCAACCACGGTGCCCAACCTTTATTTTTACATAAATTATATGATTCTAAGTTGATTTACTTGTGGGTCTTACTTATTATGAATATAATTATGAACCAAGTTAGGGTTTCATAAAAAGTATGACTGTTTAAGCATGTTTTGAGATATGAATCTATTATCTATATTGAGTTTGATGGAGAGTTTTGATGTATCTTGCATGAGGGTATTACCAAGTGGTGGTGGATGGTTTTACATTGAGTTCTCTTGCATGATTTCACTCTTCAATTGCATGATCTTACACTAGCATTACTCACCCGCCAAGTGTTTGATAAAATGTCCTATTTTGGATTCTTAAGCTATACCTTATCTATTGCATGTCCTATAACTTGAATGACTTTATGATGATGAAAATAAGATATATACATGTGTTGATTTCATGGAAAGTATCTATAGTGTTGTGAGTTGTCCAAACGTAGGTTAGGAGTGGTAAATTGCCTCAACCATCTTGATGGGGGGTGGTATCACCATTAACCAATTGATGGGTTGATACCTCAACAACTTTGCTAAGGGGTGTCATGCCCATCAAGAAATTAGGGGCTTGATTCCTTAATCATTTGTGATGGGGGTGGTCATGCAGTCAACTAATTGAGGGATTGATACCTGAATCACCATGGATGGTATGGTGTAACAACCATCAACAAATTAAGGGGTTGATTTCTCAATCATTTCCAAGGGGTAGTCTACCTTGGATTCCGAGTACTAAGTTTTCTTGGTTTATGATGATAGTCTCTTCCTACACATGTAATATGTCCTATATAAGCATGTTTTACTTCAAGCATTGCTCATGCGTGCCATGTTGCTAATAATATCTCTTGCTTACGATTATGCATTTTGATTATGTAGCTTATCTCTTGTTGCATTACATCGTACATACTTAGTACATTCAAATGTACTAACACATACTCCATGCCTACATGATGTTACCATGCAGGAACTTTTGTTGTATTGCATCCCACATACTTAGTACATTCAAATGTACTAACACATACTCCATGCCTACATGATGTTACCATCTAAGAACCAAAGCCCCACTTGATCATCCTCCTCGTCCACGTGGCTAGTACGATTTCTCTCAAGCAAGTTAGTGTGTCCTCAAGTCAGAGGAAATACTTCTCTTGATTTATGCTATGTATTGACTCTTTTTACGTTGAAAACTTATAACCATGAGGGTGAGCCTAGAGATTGTCTTGGCCCCCGCTCCTATCTATGTATTAGAATTGTTATTGGAACCTTATGACATATTAATGCTATAACATTGGCTTGTTATGCTTCTATGGTATCAAGGATGTCCCTTAGCCCCGTATTTCCCCTTTTTCTATCTATTGTTGAAGTATAATTGCTTTCGCGACCAAGGATGTGTAATGATATGCTAAGAGGCTTGTTTGGAGTTCCTTTGGGATCCCCATTAGTTGTGTCGCATCTATGCCCTAGGCTAGGGTCGTGACAAATATAACTACACATCATAAGCAAGAAAAATGTTCTTCCAGATAGTTATGTGAGCTTACTAACTCTGGTTTATAATAGACCAGAGTTTGAATCACCTGCTGTCCCTAAGAGTGTTACAAACCAATTCTTCTTGATGCCTAAGGAGTTCATTAAAATCACAATCGACACACCATAAATCAATTAAAACTAAACCTTTAACTTATACTACTCCCTCTATTACATCTTAGTTGTTATAATTTCTAAATGTAAAGTCGAACTATGCAAACTTTGACTAACATTTAAGGACATATTTTTTCACCATATTGATATAAATAAAAAGAGCCAATCAGTAATACTTTTCTTATGGTTTTTTAATAATTAAATTTTTATTTTAATATTCTTAGGGACAACAGGTACTCCAAAATCCAATTCTGTATAAACCAGAGTTAGTGAACTCTCCATACTATCCGGAGGAACCTTTTTCTTGCTATTTTAGAATTAAGCTATATATAGGATTGTCTTATCTGATTGCAGGCTATTTCTAGCCTCATTTCCATTTCTCAAGGTGATTTCAAAAGGGCTATTACATAATTACAAGTAAGATGAATTTTCTGCCTTCTACATATTTGAATTAAAAGAAAAGAAGCTAAAAGAATTGATATTTTGCGCAGCACAAGGGAAAATGAAAACACCTATAAAGAACCATTATTCATGAATCAAAGGAAAACCTTTTTTTTTACACAAGAGAATCGTAGCAAAAGATTTGCTTTTGTAATTGCTATCTTCACTTTAAATTAAAGGCAAATATTACTTCTCTGAAAAAAGGCAAATGTCAACGGAATTGGTAAATCGAAGTTATAAGAAGAACTGTTCTAGATTGTATCTTTGGACTATGCTATAGAAAGGATCATGATTAAAACTATATATGCAGTTCTAGTATATCTTCATTCAGATGAAAAAAATACGGAGGATGAGAAAGTAAGGGAGTAATCTCATTTATTAATGATGGAAAAAAAGGAGACTGGAGCATCATACCCATATATCATAGAGAAACTTGTTCAGCTATGAGTTATAGGTGCTACTGCTACAATCTTAGCTTAGGTTAGAATGAAAATGAAGCTTTTTCTATTGTTCTGTGAGATATAAATATTATCCCATTTCAAGCCTCTGCATTCTTACCCTCTCTTACTTCTTGACTAAATTATCAACCATGAAATTTGATTGGTAATATTTTGAATTGTTGCAGAACGATGCTTAGTTATTAGGATCTTCTATCTCATTGAAGAACCAGATAAATGTGTCCAGGGTAAGTTCATATCTGGTTCGGTGGTGTTAGTTTGATATTACTTTTAGACAAAATAGGGGATCAATCTGTAAGTTTTCACAAGTTCAATGCGCTTATCTATCAAAATCTGGAATTGAAAATTGTTTATTAATGCATTGGGCCATTGTTGTACCTTGATGTATATGATACCTGAGGTAGCATGTAAGGACCCGGACATTGTAAAAACACATTGGAGTTTAAAATTTTGGTTTCGGAAAGCTTTGAACCAAAAAGACTCTCCATGGGAGCCCTAACGATTCATGTGAGGTCACATGGCCCATGTGGAGCCCCTATGAAGTGACCCTTGGCCTATGGAGGAGTGTTGGCCCTTAAGAGTAGATTTTTAAACTAAAGCACATCACACTTGGACCCCTCAAGGTCCGTGTGACATTTCACGGACCGTGTGGTGTCCTTGCCTTGAAATCCCATAGTTTTGGGACCAAGTGTAGTGCCATTGCTAAGTTCACGGGCCTTATGACCTTTTGTGTGGCTTTCAGATAAAATCACTATCTCGTAACCTTATCATAGGAATTTATTTAAGGGGAGGGATACGGGAAGTGTCATGACCTGCATGACACTACATGATCCATGTAGTCCCTCATGATGATGGTTTCCTTAAGAAAAATTCTAAGTATAGGATTACCGATGTGGACTTTCGTCAAGTGATATTTTTCTAAGTGTTGGTTCACGGATAGGTGAATGGTCCATGTGGGGTGTCACGGACCGTATGGTCCCCTTAAAATAATGAAACTCAATTTTTGAACTCATTTCATTAATGGTATTTTCATAATTATGGTTTATTCTTAGGGTCTTTTTAATGGTATTTTCATAATTATAGCTTATTCTTAGGGTGGTTTGTGACTTCCTACGCTACCTAAAGATTTCCTAATCACCTAAATTTTATTCTTATCATTCAAATTCATTACTCAACAACAACAACAACAATATACCTAGTGGAATCCCACAAGCGAGGTCTGGGGAAGGTACAATATACGCAGACCTTACTACTACCTCAAAGGTAGAGAGATTGTTTTCAGGGAACCTTGGTCTCAAAAACCCATAAGCAAAATAAACTAGATACAAAAAATAGGAAGTGAAAGAAAGGGAAACATAAAGGACCACTCACAACACAAAGTACATGATAGTGTGTAAATCAACATGATATAATGATGACATCAATATGTATAAGACAAATAATGACAACACATGATATAAAACAAGACTACTCCTACTATTCTATTATACCCCAAGGCCAGACACCCAACTAACCCTACCAACCAAATTAGCCTACTATTCTAATTCGCGACCTTCACTCCTTTCTATCTAAGGTCATGTCCTTGCTTCAAGTTTTTCCATATCTTTTCTGATCACCTCTCTCTAATACTTCTTTGGTCTACATCTACTCCTCTATGTAACTCCCAAATCCAATCTCTCAGAACTCCTAACAAGAGCATCGGTACTCTTTCTGTGCACATGTCCAAACCAACGCAGTCTTTCTTCCCTCATCTCATCAGCCATAGGTGCCACCTCTAGCTTCTTTCAAATAGTCCAATTCCTAATCTTATCACTCCTAGTGTGACCACATATCCATATCAAAATCCTCGTCTCTGTGAAATACATCATTTGAACATGTATATTTTTTATTGATCAATACTCCACCCCATACAACAAATGACCGCACATCCATCTCAACATCCTCATCTCTGCAACATGCATCTTCTGGACATGTGCATTTTTGATTGGCCAACACTCTACTCCATACAGCAAAGATGGTCTAACCACCATTTTGTAAAACTTTCCTTTGAGTTTAGGTGGTATCTTCTTATCACACAATATCCTAGAGGCCAGTCTCCATTTTGTCTATGCTGCCCTAATATAATGTGTGACATCATCATTGATATTACCAGTGCTCTGGATGATGGACCCTAGATAATTAAAGTTTTTCCTCTTTGGGATAGGTTGGGTGCCAAGCCTCACATCAGTGTCCGCTTCAATTCAAATTCATTCCTCACATTTGAAAATTCTCTCAAGTGTCTCTCAAAAGAACTCTAGTTGGAATTAAGATTGGGAATCAAGGAAAATGGTGTTTTTTCATAACATTCTTCTCACATTCATCTTTCTAAACAAGGTATGTGGGTTTTGATTCTTGGTTCCTTTCAACCAAGAAGACTTAAACTCTTTCAAGTGATTTTCATGAAATTTTAGCTTACTTTAAATATGAGTTTTCTATATTATTGGTTATTAAATTCAATTGATGTATGGACTATGTTTATTTATTTATTTTAAAGTGAATTAAGCCCTATTATGATGAAATACATTGAAGTTATGAAGTTATGAAAGTGCATGACCCTTTTAAAGCTTGATTTGTGCATGGGTAATCCATATTATGATTTAATATGAATTTTACTTATGTTTATACTTGAATTTCATGATGTATTTTTTATTTAAATTTGACTCTCTATTACCCATGCTATTCTCCTCTCATTCATGACATATGCATACACAACAATGGTTTTTATGAAGGTTTATGAAGTGGGTCAAGACCCAATCATGTTTATATGAATGATTTTGTTAAGATTATGATTATGAAAAGAATATGATTACATACATGTCTAAGATTATGGCTCAAGGAGCAATTATGGATGTTTTTACCACTATGTTGAAGGGAAAATCAATTGATGTTTGAGGAAAGGTAAGCTATCCCCAAGGATCCATGCTCATCTCTCAAGAAGGTGATCTAGAGGAGCTAATCCAATGCATGAAAAGTATTACATGAAGAATGTTTTGGCATTTTAGACTATTATACATGATTATGAAGGATGTGATTTGGCCTTTAAGCCTAAGAATGCATATAAACAATATGAAAGTCTTATACCTCTTTATAAGCATATATATATATATATGTGTGTGTATGTGTGTGTGTACGTAGGTATGAATTCTAATGGGATGATGACCTAGCACCGATGGATTAGAGGTAGGGTGGGCTATCCCCATGGTTCCATGCTCCTATCCTTGAACTACGTGCCTAACATAGGTATATGTTTATGCCCCCAGGAGGAAAGAGCGTTAAGGATCTACCATTGGCAAGTAGGTCACCACTTATCCATTATGGGGGAGATAATGGGATTCCACGGCATAGCTCACTTGGTCTCATGTTGGTTACGGTCCCATCCTCAATATATAATATATATTTTTGCATATATGCATTATTTATCTCATGGCATATTGATATACTACATCCTTGACATATTATTCCTTCTATATATATGCCAATGTCATCTGACATCCAAATGTAGGTTTAATAAGTCATATGCATACAATGCTCTCATACTTCCTACTATTCTATTATACCCCAAGGCCAGACACCCAACTAACCCTACCAACCTTACAGGATTTTTTAATGATACTTAGTACATTCAAACATACTAACACATACTTTTGCCTATATGATCTAAACATGTAGGGACTAATGAGTACATTTACCCACTGTAAGATGTCTAGCTTGGGTCTCAAGTTTTACTCATTTTGGTGAGTTCTATCTTCCAAGGACAAACCACTATTTCCTTTACCGATGGTGTTTTACATATTTTACTTATTTTGAGGGTGAACCTGGGTATGTCTTAGGCCCCATCCTATTTTATGATTAGAGGCATTGTTGGACATCTTGTAGACCTTTTTACGTTTATATGCTAATTATTGTATTAAGAGGATTATGTTATGGATTTGGTTATGTTATTATAGTTGATTATGAGATTATGTTATGGATTCATGTTATGATATGAAAGATCCCAAGTCCTATAATGCCCCCATAGAGTAAGTCATACTTACCCGCACCTTAGTCTTATGTCCTAGCGCTATGTCAATTCATGTCACTCCCTATCCCCTATGGTATGCCCATCATGTGAGCCCTACTTTCCCATCCTTTAGAATTGTGTGTTTACTATTTATAGGTGCTTCTAAACTGATGACGTGTGAATGTATGATTTAAAAGGCTTGTTTGGGTACTCTCAGGTTCCTATTCACCATGTCACTCCTAGATCCTAGGTCCGAGTTGTGACATAGCAATATAGATGTATTAGGAAATTCTACGTCTTATACTTTTGTTTTTATGTGTGGTTCTATTTTATCCCTTTTATTTCCAATGTTTTTATGTGTGGTTCTATTAGGAAATTCTCCTTATTATATAAAGCTCACTAACTTTGGTTTATGCTGAGGGTGCACATTTTACTGCTTCTCACACCATGAACAGATTACGAATGCCCGACCAGTGTACCATTTTAGAGGAGAAGAGGCTCTCCAATGATGACATGATTGATCGGTGTCCGGACATTTAGGACATGGTCGAATTCTAAAATTTCAACATTTTCGCCCGTCAATGGCCACCATACGTACCTACCTAGGTATGAGAGTTCTGTGAAGAATATCCTTAGTAGCTCCCTCAAAGTTGGAAAAGTTTGACGCCCCGGGAGGGTACCCTTGGCATGGACGACACTTGAAGAACCATTTCTAATTCCCCAAGAGAACCACCTAGCCTATTCATCACATCTACTCGATAGCGGAAGAAATACTCAAGAAAAACTTCAAATTAATAAATAGAACTCTTATAAAATAAAGTTTCCAAAACAAAGTTGGAAAATAAATATCAATCGATAATCCTCCACTCAATGTCTATGAAGCGTATACTCTCATCTAAAAGGTGCCAAGACAAGCCTTGGGATAACTCAATCAAAAATAATAATAAAAATTCTCAATAAAAGATAAAAAGGCTCCTCCAGATTGCAAGGAGGGCTCAAGCAAGGGAACTGATCTCAACGGTGTGCCTACTGAAGTCCTCTATCACCCGTATCTACACTATTAACAATACAGGCCTAAATGAAATGAGTACATAGAATATACTGGTATATAAAATGGCTTAAATAAAAAAGAAAGGCTCAGACTCAAATCAATCCGCTCAACTCGGGAGTCCTGTCATAAGCTCATAGCGCAACTCAATTATTATTCAAGGTTTGGAGTTTAAAATCATGCTTTAAAAAGACTCAATTTTTCATGCAACTCATTTATTTTAAGAAAAACATAATATGCTCAATCAAATGTTTCATGGTAGGTTCTCTAACTGACATAACACCCACTACTTTAAAGTTTTGTGATGCATAACAAAGGTGACTCATTACCACACCCATCCTAAACTTACCAAGGTAAAGGACAAACGACTCTCCTATCTCTCTCAGATCTA
>DF358459.1:39623-52839 GCA_000787875.1 Solanum virginianum
AAGAAGGGCAAGTTGAGTCCAAGATATGTGGGTCCTTATAGGGTAATGAGGAGGATTGGCAAGGTAGCTTATGAGTTGGAATTGCCCAGTGAGATGGATTTGGTTCATCTAGTCTTTCATGTATCCATGTTAAGGAAATGCATAGGAGACCCTAATGCTATTATGCCTCTTAATTTTGTGGGTGTTGTTGAAGATAATTTGACTTATGAAGATGTTCCAGTTCAGATTTGGGATAGACAAGTGAAGAGGTTAAGAAACGAGGATGTGGCTTCCGTTAAGGTCCTTTGGAGGAATCAACAAGTCGAAAGTGTTATATGGGAGGCTGAAGGAGACCTGCAAAAACAATACCCTCATCTTTTCCATTCTAATCAAGCTTAAGGTGCTAATTCTAAGTCTTTTATGTGATTTCATGTCTGATGTTTTAGCCCCTAAGCCATTTGCATGCTTTCATGTTTATACTGACAAAGTTCTTGGTGATTTTTACATTTATGTTGAGATTTTTAAAAATGGTGTTTAACTTTATTGTTGCATTCTTGTTGGGAAAGAATTCTTCGTGATTACTCTTCTTATGTATGTTTCTTTGACATTCGGGGACGAATGTTCCCAATGGGGAGATATTGAAATGACCTCAAAAAGTGTTCGAAAATGTGCCTTGGAAGTGTCCGGAATCATAATTCCATATATCTCAAATTTCATGCGTGATATCAAAAATCCTACTTCCTATTCTTGATCAGGGGGTCCAATTCAGTGGGAAATGGGTCTAACCCCGATTTTCGAGCAAATGAGTCACAATTTTAATTTCCCAAAATTTGATTTCCAGAGAACTCTCCACGCCCCTAACGCGAAGCACCAAGGGTGCGCCATAGTGTATTTTTATGCCAGTTATATCAATCCGGTCTAGGTCTTTTGGGTCTTGGGCCCATGTCTAACCATGAGTGAAACACCTATACATAGCCATTTTTCACCTTCAAATCATCAATGGCATTCCCCAATATTCTCTCAAACACTTAGACTAATATCTCTCTCAAAATTCAAGTGTCCAAATCTCTTTCGGATCTTCAAGAATTCATCCAAGCTTCAAATTTCTATTTTCAATCTTCATCAAGAATTCTCCAAAGTCTAGGTATGTCTGTTTCAACCTTTGGGTCCTTTCACCTATGGTACCCAAGATTACTTTCTACCTAAAATACATGTTTTTAAGTTGATTTTACATATGGGTTTTCTATTATGAATATGACTATAACATATGTTAGGGTTTGTAAAAGTATGATTGTTTATGTGTGTTTTGAGCTATAAATCGTAGATCTATCTTGAGATTTGATGAAGGATTTTGATGTATATTTTATGATGGTGTTACCAGGTACTGGTGTGGTGATTTAATTCAAGATTTCTTGCATGATTTAACTCTTTAATTGTATGGTTTTACACTAGTATCGCACACCCACCAAGTGTTTGATGAAATATCCGATTAATGCATCTTGACTCGTTAAAGGTCTAAGGATTGGCATATGAGTTAAGTGGTGATAAAAATGTGTTGATGTCATGAGAAATAATAATGTGTCGGTGTCATGAGAAGTATGTATCTATTGATGTCATGAGAAGTATCTATTGTGTTGTGTGTTTATAATAGCCAATTGAGGGGTGATGCCCCGATCACTTAGATGAGGGTGTTAATCATCTTGGATGGGGGAAGTATGCCATAAACCAATTGATGGATTTGTACCTCAATCATCTCGGATGGGAGCGGTATGTCATCAACCAATTGAGGGGTTGGTATCCCAATCGTCTCGGATAGGGGTAGTATGCCATCAACCAATTAAGGGGTTGGTATCTCAATCACTTCTAAGGGGTGGTCTACCTTTGATTCCAAGTACTAAGTTGATTGGTCTATGATAATGGTCTATTACTATCATGTAATATGTTCTATATACAAGCATATTTACTTCAAGTATCATTAATGCATGCCATATTTTTATATGATCATCTATTGCTTGAATATGCATTTTGCCTATGTTGCTTATCTATTGTTGCATTGCATATAGTACATTGAAACATACTAACGCATACTCTATGCCTACATGATGTTACCATCAGCTTGGAGTCCCTTTGGGTTCCCCATGCGCTATGTCATATCTAGGACCTAGGTTTAGGTTGTGACAAGCTCCTTTTCATCTACAGTTAAAATTTCATTGGGAGATCTTTGAGGGTTATAGTCACAAGCTCGATCATTTCACATGTAGGGTCAAGGATTTAGAGAAGAGATTTTCTCCCACACCTTTTGAGGATATGACTAGTATCAAAGCTGATATAGTGAAGCTTGAGATGAGATAGATGGGGTTCGAAATCCTACTTCCTATTCTTGATCAGGGGGTCCAATTCAGTGGGAAATGGGTCTAACCCCGATTTTCGGTAAGGTGATAGCCTATGCTTCTAGACAACTCAAAGTCACATTTGTACCTCGGCCTATTCTACACATATGATATCTTATATGAGTAAGGGTTTCTTAAACATGTTTTACTTTAGCATTGGACATACATGCCATATTGCTATATTATGTCTATTGCCTATTGTTATGCATTTCGAATATGATGCCTACGTCTTGTTGCATTGAATCCTACATAGTACATTAAAAAATACTAACATATATTCTTGCCTAGATGATATCACCATGTAGGAACCAGAGCCCAAGTTGATAATCCTCCTCCTCCATGTGGCTAGTTCTGTGCTACTCAAGCTAGTTGGTGAGTCCTCTATTTCTAGGACCTTGGTATATGTTTTCCCTTGCTTTATATTGAGACACTCTACTTTATGTTCTATTTTGACTATGAGGGTGAGCCCGGTTACCTTTTCTTGGCCCCTGCTCTTATCTATGTATTTGGAGGTGTTTGTTGGACAAGTTATGTATCTATCATATGAGCTTTGACTCTTTGTCTCTTGATAATGATGTTTTGCAAGCTATCCCTTAGCCCCTTTGCCCCTTATTCTTAATTTATGTTGTTCACATGTTTCTGCAAACAATGCTGTGTAATGACAAGTTTAGAGGCTTGATTGGGATTCCTTCGAGTTTCCCATTCGTCGTGTCATGTCTAGGCCCTAGGCTTGGGTTATGACATTAAAGTTTGGAAACTTTTCTCACATTTATCAGTCCTCACAATTTATGTCTTCTTTTGTGTTAACTTAGTCATAGGAGAAGCAATAGAAAAGAAGCCATTCATAAACCTCCTGAAATAACCCTCCAAACCCAAGAAACTTCTAATATCAGATGGAGTCAAAGGTCTAGGCCAATTTCTAATCACCTCCATCTTCTTAGGATCCAGCTTAATACCATCACCTGATACCACATACCCTAAAAAAGCAACCTCTTTCAACCAAAACTCATATTCTTTATTTAGCATACAACCTCTCCTCCCTCATGATTTGTAACACCACATGCAAGTGATTCACATACTCCTCCTTACAACGGGAATAAATCAAGATATCATCAATGAAGACCACCACAAACAAGACAAGGTAGGATTTAAAGACCCTATTCATGAGATCCATAAATATAGTCGGTGCATTAGTGAACCCAAAGAACATAACCACAAACTCGAAGTTCCCATACCTAGTCCAAAAAGTCATCTTGGGAATGTCACACTCCCTCACTTTTATATGGTAATACCTGACCTATGATCAATCTTAGAAAAGTGACTAGCCCCTTGAAGTTGATCAAAAAGGTCATTGATCCTTGGTAGATGGTACTTGTTCTTTATCGTGACTCTATTAAGGTGCCGGTAATCAATGCACATTCTAAGAGAATATTTCTTTTTCTTCACAAATAACACCAGTGCACCCCAAGCTTACTTACTATTACTTATGAATCCCTTTTCCAACAAATCCTTGAATTGCACCTTCAACTCCACCGGGGCCATACGGTTAGGGGGAATAGAAATGGGTTGAGTGTCTTGAAAGAGGTCTATATCAAAGTATATTTTCCTTTTGGGAGGAACCAAGAAGCTCATTAGGAAAGACATCAAGAAACTGATTAAAAACCGGAGCTGACTCAATAGGAAGGACTTTGGACTCAACATCCCTAACCCTTACAAGATGATAGATATAGCCTTTAGAAATCATCTTTTGAGCTTTAAGGCAAGAAATGAAGCTACCCTTGACCACCACATCACAACTTTCCCACTCAAAGACGGGCTCATTAGGGAATTGGAATTTAACACTATGGGTTCTACAATCAATAGAAGCATAATATGTATGCAACCAATCTATCCCAAGAATGACATCAAAATCCACCATATCTAACTCAACAAAATCACAACACAAGATTTTATGCAATATGAACATTGGACAATTTCTATAGACTCTTTTAGCAACAATAGACTCACAAATGGGGGTTGACACTTCATAAGGTACACACAATAATTCGGGACTATCATGAAGATTTTTGGCAACAAAAGAAGTAATAAAAGATGAATGGCACCCGGGTCTATCATTGTATACACATTAAAATCAAAAACCTTTAACATATTATTGATGATATCGGGCACCTCATCCACCTCTTGTCTCCCTTGAAGCGCATAAAATCTATTTTGCCTTGGAGAACCCCCTTGTTGGCGACTTCTTCCGTTTTAACCCACATTTGTACCTCGGCCTTGTGGACGGCCATCTCTCCTTTTACTTTGAGAATGAGGACAATCAATCACCTTATGACCCACTTTACCACAACCATAGTAAGCATCAGAGTTTCTCAAACATGGGCCATTATGGTTCCTATCACATCTTTGGCACATACTGTTAGGCACCCCACCACCACAACCTTGGAATCTTTGATAATCATTAGAAAACCTCCTATTAGGAACATTAGAAGACCCTTGTCCTTGGAACTTGTGGCCTTGAAAAAATTGGCCGCTCTTGGAACGTTGGAATCTACCTTCAAGGTGACCCCTCTTGGACTTACCACTTCTTCTTTTTCTAAGCTTTTCACCCCCTAGTTGCTCAGCATATGTCATAAGACAGGATAAATCTATATCACCCACTAACATGGTGGTGCAACACTCCTTATTAATAAAGTTTAACACTCCTTGACACAAATTTTTTCATCCTTGATCTCGGCTCAACAACCAATTGTGGAGTATAGTTGGAAAGTTGGTTGAACTTCAGGGCGTACTCCGTTATACTCATGGAACCTTCCTTAAGATTCATAGAATCCATCATTTTAGCCTCCCTTAGCTCTATATAGGAAAGAACTGGTTGAGGAATACAGCTTTGAACTCCTCTCAAGGAATACATCATCATCTCTCCTATCAAATTTCCATTGGGTGAACTAAATTTAGGCCATATTTTTGAATTGGTAGACCACTAACACCGCTTTCTCCTCAGAATTAACCATATAATTAATAGCAATTTGTACACCTGATCGATGAACTCTTGGGGATCCTCTTTCAGTTTGGATCTATGGAACTCCAATGCCTTCATTTTAGTGAAATCCCTCACCTTAGTAGACGAAGTGGGAGCATAAGGGACTTGGACCCTTTTGTGAATTTTGTTGGTCATAGCATGAGCTAACATTGTAATTGCATCCCATAATTCATCTTGGGCTACCCCTCCACCTTGAGGAGCTTGAGGAGTGATAGGGAGTTGCTCCTTGGGTATATGGGCTCTCCTTAGTCTCCCTCTTTGAATCGGTATGATCTAGAAGAGAAAGAGAATTTGTTAGGGGAAAATCCTTACACTCATATCTAAAGCCTGATGTAGACCATGAAGAAGTGAAACATTTACTAAAACACATCATAGCCTCCTATTTATAGTTGTGGCGCGCTTTATAACCATTAATAGGACTCTAATCACCATGGTGTTTTGGATTTTAAGGACCATTAACAACCTAGTCATTTGATACTAATTTTTCATGACCCAAACCTATGCCCTAGATGTGACACGATGAATGGGAACCAGAAGGGACCCGAAATAAGCCTCTTACCATATCATTCACACATTGTTAGCCACGAAAGCAAAATAAACAACACAAGAACTATAAATAAGGGAAGCAGGACTAAGTAAAGTCTTAATATTTACAAAATCATTAAAAGAGTCAAGCTCATAGCATAAGTACATCAAATATCCAACAACATCTCTAACATGGAATGGAGTCAAGGCCAAGACACTTTCTGCGCTCACCCTCATAGTATGAAGTGTTCAACATAAAGAAATATCAAATAGTATGAGTAGAATAGATAGTGCCCTTAGACTTGAGGACTCACCAAAGCTTATCTTTCGAAATACCAAACTAGCCACGTGGAGGATGATCGAAAGGTGCTCTGGTCCCTACATAGTAATATCATATATGCATAGAGTATTCTTTCATTTGAATGTACTAAGTATGTAGGATGCAACCAATGCGTTCATTTGAATCTACTAAGTATGTAGGATGCAACCAATAAGACATAAGCCAATATAGACAAAATGCATAATCATAAGCAATGGATAAGTATGACATCAATACAACATGCATGATTCAATCCTTGAAGTAAAACATGCTTGTAAATCATATAACTTGCATAGAACATATCACTTGTGGGAAGAGACCATAGTCAACATAGACCAAGTGAAATACTACTTGGAATCCAACACATGTCACCCCCTTGTAAGGTGATTGAGGTACTCACCCCTCAACTAGGTGATTGGGCATGACACCCCCAAACAAGGTAATTGAGGTACTCAACCCTTAACAAGGTTATTAGGCATGTCACCCCCTACAAGGTGATTTAGGTATGTGACCCATTAACATGGTGATTGGGCATGTCACCCCCAACAAGGTGATTGAGGCATGTCACCCCGTCAACAAGGTGATTGGGCATGTCACCCCAAATAAGGTATGGTCTACTTACAACACCATAGGTATTTTTTCATGAATTCAATGCATACATGCTAGCCTTTACTCATCATAAAGTCACTTGACTTATAGCCTATGTAATAGATCATCAATAACTTGAGAATCCTTGTCAAAAAAATTTATCAAACAATTGGTGGGTGCATAATGCTTATACAAAATCATGCAATTCAAGAATGAAATAATATGAGAAAACATAATGTAACTCAACCTACCAACAGATAGTAAAACTCTCGTGTAAGGTACCTTGAAATCCATCATTAAATCTCATAATAGATCATAGTTTCATAGCTCAAAATATGCAAAGTCTCAATAGACAAAATTGAGTCATGGTGTAAGCTTGAAATAGATAGACATGGATAAACAATTAATATTTTATAAAACCCTAACATAATTTATAATCATAATCCATAATAAGAGATACCCTTAGAAGATACAACTTGAAAACATTGCAATTTTCATAAAAAGAAATATTAAGCTCCATGGGTGAAAGGACCCAATGGATGAAACTGACATAGCTCAAACTTGAGTTTTCTTGAGATGAGCTTGAAGAGAACTTAGAGCTCAAAGAGAATGCTTGAGTTCCAAAATTAACATTAAAATACTTGAAATTTGAGTGAGATATTTGGTTAAGTCTTGGAGAAAATTTTGATAGGGTCTTGAGTGATATAGAGTTGAAAAATGGCTAAGTATGGGTGTTTTTATGCATAAGTGGGCATGATAGAAAGTGCTTGAATTTGCCTTATATAGAGTTGAAAAATGGCTAAGTATGGGTGTTTTTATGCATAAGTGGGCATGGGGCTATGACCCCAATGCCCTTGACCGACACAGAAAAATTAAGGAAAAATCAACACTAGTCTGCGATGCGAACCCAACATGAAAGCAGAATTTGACCTGTTCCGCACCCCAGGCCCATAGAGGCCTGGGCATGGAAAGACACTATTTTGCAAAAATTAGTGAACATTATTTTTTGCTATGGATCCTCTAAAATCCAGTGACACACATTTCCCACTCAATTTTGCCCTCTAATCAAGAATATGAAGTCCGATTTTTAATATCACGCATGGATTTTGAGATATATAGAAATTATAATTATAGGCATTTCCAAATCACAATTTGGGGCATTTCAATATCTCCCCCTTGGGAACATTCATCCCCGAATGTCAAAGAAACGTGTATAAGAGAAGTAACTATGAAGATTTTAGCCCGAAATAAATGCAACAAATGCATTTAAACATCATTTTCAAGAATCTCATCATGGGTGTCAAAAATCACTGCACACTTGTTACCATGAACATTAATGCATGCAAAATGACATAAGGGCTGAAACTTAAGGCTTGAAATCGTATATGGGACCTAAACTAGTACCTTTAGCTTGAGTAGAGTGAAAGAAATATGGATATCGCTTTCTCATTCCACCTAGGCTTCCCATGTGGCACTTTCAACATTTTGGTTCCTCCAAGGGACCTTGAAGGAAGCTACGTCTTTGCTCCTCAACCTCTTCACTTATATATCCAAAATCTCTACTGGGACCTCCTCATAAGTCAAATTATCTTCTACAACACCCACAACATCCAAAGGCACTATAGCAATTGGGTTATGTCACGACCCAAGCCTAGGGCCTAGACGTGACCGGCGAATGGGGAACCCAAAGGAACCCCAAACAAGCCTCATAGCATATTATCACACATCCTTGGTCGTAGAAGCAATTAAAATGACAATAATGGATAAGCTTAAATAAGGGGAATTAGGACTAAGTAGACTTCTATCACACATCCTTGGTCATAGAAGCAAGATAGTTCATCATAAGAAACATAAATAAGGGAAAATTAGGGACTATGGGATAGAGACTCATATTTAAATTGCTTGAATATCATAAGTGAGTCAAAGCTCAAGCATAATACATATTTGTCCAATAACACCTCTAACATAGAACTTAGCGGGGGCCAAGATAAGCAACCGGGCTCACCCTCATATTCAAAGTATACCATAAAGGAAAGATAGTCTTCATAGAACTTAGCGGGGGACAAAACAAGCAATCGGGCTCACCTTCATAGTCAAAGTATACCAAAAAGGAAAGATAGTCTTCAATATATAGCATTAGAAAATAGATATTGCCCTCGGACATAAGGAATCACCAACTAGCTTAAATGGAAGCCAATAGCCACGTGGAGGAGGATGATGACCAAATGGAGCTTTGGTTCATACATGGTGATATCATGTAGGCATAAAGTATGCGTTAGTACGTTTGAATGACTAAGTGTGTAGGATGTAATGCAACAAGAGATAGGCAACATAATCGAAATGCATAAACATAGACAATGGATTGCATAGTAACGAAATTGCATGTATAAATGATGCTTGAAGTAAAATCATGCTTATATAAATAATAATACATAAGTAGAAGGAGACCATCATCATAGACCAAGTAATTAATGCTTAGAATCCAAGGTTTGGCACACCCTTGAAGGGTGATCAAGGTATATACCGCTTAATCGATAGATGAACATCACACCCTTCATCAAGGTGGCAAAGCTATCAACCCCTCGACAATGGTTAATGGATGTCCCACCATCCATTTAAGTGGCTAAGATACTAACCCCTTGCCGGTTAATAGACATCCCACCCTCTATTTAGGTGGCTAAGGTATCAACCCCTTGCCGCTTAATGGACATCCCATACTCCATTTAGGTGAATAAGGTATCAACCTTTTGCCGGTTAATGGACATCACATCCCACAATTAGGTGGTGAAGGTATCAACCTCTTGCTAGTTAATAGACATCACACCCTCCAATTAGGTGGTCAAGGTATCAACCCCTCAATAATGGTTGATCGACATCACACCCTCCACCAAGGCGATCATCTTATAATAACATAGACACTCCTCAAAACATAACTCATATGAATATTCATTTTATCATCACAAATTAATTCAACTCATAAGACATGCTTTGGACATTCAATTCCTCAAGAAACCACATCCGGACATTTTGTCAAACACTTAGAGGGTGTGTAATGCTAGTATAAAACCATGAAATAGAGAGATGACATCATGCAAGAAAATCTATTATAAAACTATCAATCAACACCTTGCAACAACCTCAAGCAATATACATCAAAACCCTTCATCAAGTCTTACAATAGATCCAAGACTTATAGCTCAAAACATAACAAAACAGTCACAACTTTACATAGCTTTAACATGTGTACAGTAAATTTCATAATATGCAAGACCTATTTGTAAATCAACTTTAAATCATGCAATTTAAGTAAGAGGAGGCTTGGGTATCATGGGTGAAAGGAACCCATGAAAAAAACCCACATACCTTAGCTTTGGAGATGGCTTTGGAGATGAACTTGATGGACATTGGAGATGGACACTTGAAGCTTTAGAGGAAATCCTTAGATTCGTATAAGGGTTTTGAGACTTGAATTTTGGAGTAAATATTTAGCTAAATATTTTGGTGAGTATTGGGGAATGTTTAGGATGATACGAGGGTGAAATAAAGCGAAGTATGGGTATTTTCACACATTGGGGGACTTAGGCCCAAGACTTAAAAGTCTTGGACCGAAGTCAAAAAATACATAGAAAAAGAACATTGGCGCGTCGCACCAGCATCGCATACATCATTCTGGAAATTGCATTTTGCGATTTTTGAATTTTGATACGGTTGCTCTAAAATCGGGGTTAGACCCTCACCCCCATAAATTTGACCCCCTAAACAACAATATGAAGTCAGATTTTCGAAATAACAAATAGAATTTGAGATATATGGAATTTAAAATTTTGAGCACTTTTGAGGCACATTTTCGGGCACTTTTTTGGGTTATTTCAATATCTCCCCCTTGGGAACATTCGTCCCCAAATGTAAAAGAAATGTACAAGAGAAGAGTAATAATAAAGAGATAGGCTCCAACAAGAATGCAATAATACACTTTTAAAACACCATTTTCAAAACCTCAACATAAGTGTCAAAATCGTCATGAACTTGTCAACATAAACATGAGTGCATGCAATGACATAGGGACTAAAATACAAGACTTGGAATCATAGAAAAGGGACTTAACATGTCCTCTTAAGCTTGAATAGAATTAAAAAAATATGAATATTGCTTCTCCATGCTCTCAAAGGCTCTCGAGAGACACATACCAATAGACGACTCCACCAAAAGAGCCTTGACGAATACCACATCAATATTAGTCGACTTCTTCACTCATCCATCCACACCTCCACCAGGACCTTCTCCTAAGTCAACTTATCCTCCACATCACCCACAATTTCAAAGGGTGATATAGCATTAAAGTCACAAACATATCCCAGCCACCTAGAAGCATACAAACCAGATAATCCATACCCCTACATCCACCATCTGAAAGGATTCTATAGCACTAGAGCCATCAACACATCTCCTCAACCTAAAAACATGAAGAACCAAACAAACCATAATCATATCCCTAGGCAATTCACATCCATATGCAACCTTACCAACATCTTCTACACTTTGAAAGGACTCACAACCATAACTTATTTATCAACCTTAACCATACCTATTCCACTTGTTGCCATGAACCACCATCTCCCCCTTGGAAGATAACCCCTACTCTACCATCTTTCTACCCAAAACTTCCAACTCTAATAAGGTGGAATCAAGGCCATGCTTAAACTAGACCTCCTCAACCAAAGAGGATTGGAACAATATAGAACACTATACTACTATTCTCAACTTTCCTCAACCTAACTTCCAATCTAATCAACTGATGGACCCCATTATTCTCCTCCTTGCCACCATTATCCCCACACACTAGACTAATTAGAGCACCAACCGCAACACTAGCCATACCGGAGAAACTAATGCACACTCATACCATAATCCTTAAGATGTTCTAACCACCTCCTTTTTACCCACCATTCACACTCATCGTATTTAACAAATAACCTCTCATTCCCAAGACTTGCAACACTACCCCCAAATGATTCACAAGGTCTAAATAAATCAATACTTTATTACTAGAGGTCACCACAAACATGCCAAGGTAGGGTTTTGAGACCATATTCATGAAACCCATAAACACTACTAATGGACAAGCCAACCAAACAATTCCACCAATATTCAAAGTGCTCATTCCTAGTCCAAAAAGACACTTAGGGATATCACCTACCCTAATCCTTACTTGGGGACAAAACCTAAACCAAAGATCAATCTTAGAGAAGTTACTAACCCATTGTAGTTAACCAAATAAATCAACCATCCTCAACTATCTTATTACAACCTTACGAGTTCTACACTATTTGGAAACATGCTATGCAAGTAGCCCAAACTATCCCAAGACCTCCAACACATCAAACTAAGTTTATCCAAGATCACAAGATAAGACTTCTATGGAATAAGAACATGGGGCAACCCTTAGAGATCAATTGAACCTTAATACAAGAATGGACCTACCTCTTTTGCTACCACTTGACAACCCCCGGTCCACTCAAAGACGGGTTCATTAGGGAGTCAGAATCTAACTCATACAACTATTCCATTCCAAGTATAATATCAAAATCCACTACATCAAATCCAACAAGCCACAAGGCAAGACCTAATTCAATATGAATATGGAACAACCCCTAAACCCTTCTAGCAATAATAGACTCACATAAGCATACCCTACTTGCAACAAAAGGAACAATCAAAGGAAAAGCAACCCCCGAAACTAATAAAGCATGCACAACAACATTAAGAAAAGCCTTTAACATACCAGTAATAACCTCGGGCATCTTATCCCCTATATGAGCCCCTTGATTAGTATAACCACCTTGTTCTAAAGGTCGACCACCCTTATACCTCTTTCGCGCATATAGACAATCAACTAGCTTGTGACCCAATCCGCTACATCCATAACAAGCATTGGTCTTCCTCAATCATGGGCCACTATGGTACTTTCAACACCTTTAACACTTGGGGTTAGTCTTCCCACCATTGTCATTTTCACATTGAACCCTTCCTCTTACTCCCATTGGGGTTATTGGGCAATTCCTCCTCTTAGTCCCATCTTCACCACAATAGAAATAAGTATTGGTGCCCTTCAAACATGGGTCTCTATGAACGTTACCACATGTTGGGCACATAGCACCATCTCCTTTCTTGAGGCTTTGGAACTTTCCTTTTAAACGGGCCCTCTTGACTTTCGCATCTCCACTCTTACCATTTGAAGTCTCAAGGGAACCCACCGATCAGTTAAGTTAAGTAGTCATGGCCTCATCTAACATGGTTATAGCAATCTGGAGCTCAATCTTGGTAGTCTCTCCACCTTGAGGAGCTTGGGGAGCAGGGTAGGTCGGTCGTCCTTCA
>DF358459.1:52892-77747 GCA_000787875.1 Solanum virginianum
AAATGTTTGACTAAGTCGTCCTTCAGATGTAAGGACCCTTCTTCCTCTTGTGTTAGGCATGATCAACTAACATACCAAAGAATTATTATTAGGGGGAAAAGCTTACTTTAACTCTATAGCATGACTTAGAATATGTAAAAAGGATACTTTTCCTAAAATATCTTATAGCCTCCTACTCATAGTTGTGGTGCACAACACAACCTTGAATAAGACATAAATCAATGCAGTGTGTTGGACTTCGAGGATCTATCAACCTAGTGCTCAGATACCATATTTTGTCATGACCCAAGCCTAGGGTCTAGACGTGACTGGCGAATGGGGAACCNAAATAGCTTGAATAACATAAGTGAGTCAAAGCTTAAGCATAATACATATTTGTCCAATAACACTACTAACATAGAACTTAGCGGGGGCCAAGACAAGCAACCAGGCTCACCCTCATAGTCAAAGTATACCAAAAACGAAAGATAGTCTTTAATATATAACATTACCTTACTTGATTCCTTATGGGGGAAAAGACCTATGGAATGTGAGTTCCTTCGATGGTATGCTTCGAAAGATAGTCTTTAATATATAACATTAGAATATAGATGTTCCCTTCAGACATGAGGACTCACCAACTAACTTGAATGGAAGCCACTAGCCACATGAAAGAGGATGATGACCAAATGGAGTTCTGATTCTTACATGGTGATATCTTGTAGGCATAGAGTATGTGTTAGTACGTTTGAATATACTAAGTATGCAAGAAGAAATAGGCAACGTAATCAAAATGCATAAACATAGACAATGGATAGCATAGTAATGATATGAAATGTATAAATGATGCTTGAAGTAAAAGCATGCTTATATAAATGATAATACATAAGTAGAAGGATACCATCATCACAGACCAAGCAACTAGTGCTTAGAATCAAAGGTTTGGCACCCCCTTAGAGGGTGATTAAGGTATATACCGCTTAATCAGTAGATGAACATCATACCCTTCATCAAGGTGGCTAAGCTATCAACCCCTCAAAAATTATTAATGGACGTCCCACCCTCCACCTAGGTGGCTAAGGTATCAACCCCTTGCTGCTTAATGGACATCCCACCCTCTATTTAGGTGGCTAAGGTATCAACCCTTTGCCGGTTAATGGACATCCCACTCTCTATTTAGCTGGCTAAGGTATCAACATCATGCTGATTATTGGACATCATACCCTCCAATTAGGTGGTGAAGGTATCAACCCCTTACCGGTTAATGGACATCACACCCTCCAAGTAGGTGGTCAAGGTATCAACCCCTCAATAATGGTTGATGGACATCACACCCTCCACCAAGGTGATCATCTTATAATAACATAGACACTCCTCAAAACATAACTCATAGGAACATTCATTTCATCATCACAAAGTCATTCAACTCATAATACATGCTTTGGACCTTCAATTCCTCAAGAAATCACATCTGGACATTTTGTCAAACACTTAGAGCGTGTGTAATGCTAGTTTAAAACCATGAAATATAGAGATCAAATCATGCAAGATAATCGATTGTAAAACCATCAATCAACACCTTGCTACACCCTCAAGCAATATATATCAAAACCCCTCATCAAGTCTTACAATAGATCCAAGATTTATAGCTCAAAGCATAGTAAAAGAGTCACAACTTTACATAGCTTTAACAAAGTGTGTAGTAAATTTCATAATATGCATGACCCATTTGTAAATCTACTTTAAATAATGCAATTTGAGTAAAAGGAGGCTTGGGTATCATGGGTGAAAGGAACCCATGAAAGAAACCCACTTACCTTAGTTTTGGGGATGAACTTGATGAAGATTGGAGATGGAGACTTGAACATTGAGAGGAAATCGTTAGATCCAGATGAGGGTTTTGGGACTTGAATTTGGGAGTAAATATTTGGCTAAGTGTTTTTGTGAGTATAGGGGAATGTTTAGGATGATATGAGATTGAAATAAGGCTAAGTATGGGTATTTTCACGCATGGGGGGGGACTTAGGCCCAAGACTTAAAAGTCTTGGACCGAAGTCAAAAACATACATAGAAATAAAACACTAGCGCGTCATGCCGGCATTGCGTACATCATTCTGGAAATCATATTTTGCCATTTTTGGATTTTGATACGATTGCTCTTAAATCGGGGTTAGACGCATCTCCCCCTAAATTTGACCCCCTGAACAAGAATATGAGGTCGGATTTTCAAAATAACAAATAAATTTTGAGATATCTGGAATTTAAAATTCTAGGCACTTCTAAAGCACATTTTCAGGCACTTTTTGGGGTCGTTTCAGGTCACCCACACAATTTCTCAACATAGATACATGGAAGATCAGATGAACCATATTCATCTCCATAGGCAAATCTAACTCATATGCAACCTTACCCACTCTCCTCCAAACTTTATGAGGACCCACAAAACTTAGGTTCAATTTCCCTTTCTTGCCAAACTGGACCACACCCTTCATTGGTGAGACTTTCAAGTAAACCCAATCACCAACCTTAAACTCAAGATCTCTTCTCCTCATATCGGAGTAGGACTTTTGTATACTTTGGGATATTTTCAATCTCTCCCTTACCAACCTCACCTTCTCAAAGGCTTCATGACCGAATCTGGACCTAGCAAAGCCATTTCCCTTACTTCAAACTACCCAACCGGGGATCTACAATGCCTACCATAAAGAGCATCAAAGGGAGCCATATCAATGCTTGAGTGGTAGGTATTGTTGTAAAAAAACTCAATAAGTGGAAGATGTTCATCCAAACTACCCTTAAACTCCAAAACAATAGCTCTAAGCATATCCTCAAAAGTTTGGATAGTCCTCTCGGCTTAACCATCCATTTGAGGATTTAAAGTCGTGCTATGCTTAAGCTTGGTACCAAGACCTCTTTGGAAGGACCTCCGAAAGTGAGAAATAAATTGAGCACCGCGATTTGAAATAATAGACAAGGCCACCCCATGCAATCTAACCAATTTATGTATATAAAACTTGGCATAATCTTCAACACCATAAGTGGTTTTAACCGATAAAAAGTGAAGAGACTTTGTCATTCTATCCACAACAACCCAAATAGAATCAAAATGTTTCCTAGCCTTAGGCAACCCAACCACAAAATTCATATTGATCTCTCCCAATTCTAAGTAGGAATCTCTATATCTTAGGCTAGGCCACCCGGCCTTTGATGTTCGGCCTTCACTTGTTAGCAATTGTGACATCCGTACATGAACTTTGTAATGTCCCTCTTAATACCACCCACCAGTACACCTCCCTCAAGTCTCTATACATCTTTGTAGAACCGGAGTGAATGGAATAGGATGAATTAGTGCCCTCTTTCAAAATGAATCCTCTTAAGTCATCCACATTTGGCACACACAATCTATATTGGTACCTAAGGGCACCATCTCCCCCTTGGGAGAAAACTTCCACTTTACCATCTCTCACTAGGGCTTTTAACTCTAGCAAAAGGGGTCAAGATCTTGTTTTGCCTTTACCTCCTCAATCAAGGAAGATTTAGAACCATTAACAACCACTACAATACCATTGTCAACTTCATCTAATTTAACCGCCAATCTAGCCAACCGGTAAACCTCTCTAGCCACCTCTTTGCCATCATTATCAATATGAGCTAGACTAACCATAATTACCCTACTTAGAGTATCGGCCACAACATTAACTTTGTTGGGGTGATAATACACACTCATATCATAATCTTTAAGGAGGTCTAACCATTATTTTTGTCTCAAGTTAAAATATTTTTGGGTAACACATATTGGAGACTCTTGTGGTAGGTAAACACGTCAATATGAACCCTATACAAGTAGTGTCCCCAAATTGTTAATGCAAATATCATGGCTGCCAATTCAAGATCATGGACGGGATAAATCTTCTCATGCACCTTAAGTTGTCTAGAGGCATATGCTATCACCTTACCATTTGCATCAAAACACACCACAAACTAATTCTTGAGGCATGACAATACACCACAAATCCTTCCAACCCTTCTAGTAGAGATAAGATAAAAGCGGAGACAAGCTTATCTTTCAAAGTTTGAAAACTTTTCTCACATTCATCAGTCCATAAGAATTTTGCATTCTTTTATGTCAATTATTCATAGGACAAGAAATAGAAGAGAACCCATTTACAAACCTCCGGTAATAACCCCCAAAATCCAAGAAACTTCTAATGTCTGATGGAGTCAAAGGTCTAGGCCAATTTCTAATCACATCTGCCATCTTAGGATCCACCTTAATGCCATCACCCAATAATACATGTCCTAGAAAAGCAATATCTTTCAACCAAAACTCACATTTTTCATACTTAGCATACAACCTCTCCTCCCACCAGGACCGAAGAACAATCTTAGAAAAGTGACTAGCCCCTTGAAGTTGATTAAAAAGGTCTTCAATCCTTAGTAGAAGGTATTTGTTCTTTATGGTGACTCTATTAAGTTGCCGGTAATCAATGTACATCCTAAGAGAACTATCTTATTTCTTCACAAATAACACCGGTGCACCCCAAGGTAACTTACTAAGCCTTATAAAACCCTTCTCCATCAAATCCCTCAATTTCTCCTTCAACTCTACCAAGGCAATACAGTAAGGAGGAATAAAAATGGATAGAGTATCGGAAAGAAGATCTATACCAAAGTCTATTTCTCTTTCAGGAGCGACATTGAGAAGCTCATCTGGAAAGACTTCAAGAAACTCATTAACCATCGGAACTGACTCAATATGTAGGACTTTGGACTCCACATCCCTAACGCTCACAAGATGATATAGACAACCCTTAGAAATCAACCTTCAGGATTTAATGCAAGAAATAAATCTACCCTTGACCACCACATCATGACTCTCCCACTCAAGGATAGGCTAATTCGTTAATGCAAGAAATAAATCTACCCTTGACCACCACATCATGACTCTCCCACTCAAGGATAGGCTAATTAGGGAATTGGAATTTAACCCTATATGTTCTACAATCAATAGAAGCATAATATGTATGCAACCAATCCATCCTAAGAATGACATCAAAATCTACTATATCTAACTCAACAAAATCAAAAGGCAAGATTTTATGCAATATGAACACAGGATAATTTCTGTAAAATATTTTAGCAACAATGGACTAACCAATGAGGGTTGACACTTTATAAGGTTTACACAATAATTTGGGACTAACATGAAGCTTTTTAGCAATAGAAGGAGTAATAAAAGAAAGAGTGGAACCCGAGTCTATCAATGCATACACATCAAAATCAAAAACCTTTAACAAACTGGTGATAACATTGGGCACCTCATCCACACCTTGTCTCCCTTGAAGAGCATAGAATCTATTTTTTCTTGGAGTACCCCCCCACCTCTTGATGGCCTCCTCTTCTCTTTTGACTCGCATTTGCACCTTAGCCTTGTAGATGACCATCATTTTCTTCATTTTGAGCATGAGGACAAACAATTACCTTATGACCCACTTCACCATAACCAAAGCAAGCATTAGAGTTTCTTAAACATGGACCATTATGGCTCCTACCACACTTTTGGCTCATAGGGTTAGGCACCTCACCACCACCTTGGAATTTTGGAAAATCATTAGCAAATCTTCTATTAGGAGCATTAGAAGACCCTTGCTCTTGGAACTTGTGACCTTGCAGAAATCAAACACCCTTGGAACCTTGGAATCACCTTCAAAATGAGCCCTCTTGGACTCACCACTTCTTTTTTTTCTAAGATTTTAACCCTCTAGTTGCACGATATATGTCATGAGACCACCTTTAAATTGAGCCCTCTTGCACTCACCAATCCCTCTCTTTCTAAGATTCTCTCCCTCTAGTTGTTTGGCATATTTCATGAGGGAGATAAATCCATATAACTTACAAGCATGGTGGTATGACGCTCCTTATTAACCAAGTCAAACACACCCGACATAAATTTGTTCATCCTTGATCTCGGCTCGATAACCAATTGTGGAGCATACTTGGAGAGTTGGTTGAACTTGAGAGACTACTCTCTCACACTCATGGAACCTTGCTTAAGGTTCATACCTCTATCATTTTAGCCTCCCTTAGCTCGATAAGAAAGAACCAATTAAGGAATACAGCTTTGAACTCATTCCAAGGAATAGCTATCATAATATCTCCTCTCCAACATCCATTGGGTAAACCAAATTTAAGCCACACCTTTGAGTTGGTAGGCTGCTAACTCTACTTTCTCCTCCAAATTGACCCCCATAATAAATAGCACTTTGTATACCTCATCGATGAACTCTCGGGGATCCTCATCCATCTTGGATCCACGGAACTTCGGTAGGTTCATTCTAGTGAAATCCCTCACTCTAGAGGCCGGAGTGGGAGAATGAGGGGATTGGACCCTTTGGTTAATTTAGTTGGTCATAGCATGATCCACCATTGTAATAGCATCCCAAAATTCATCTTGGGCCACCCCTCCACCTTGAGGAGCTTGAGGAGCGAGAGCGTCTGATTGCTCCTCGAGTGTATGGGCTTTCCTTAATCTCCCTCTTGGAATGGACATGATCTAGAAGAGAAAAGAGTACTCGTTATGGGAAATGCCCTACACTCACATTTAAAGAATGATATAGACCATGAAGAAGTAAAACATTTCCTAAAACTCCTCATAACCTCCCTTTCATAGTTGTGGCACGCTTCACAACTATGAATAAGACTCTAATCGATGGGGTGTGTTGGATTCTAAGGACCATTAATAGCCTAGTACTCTGATACTAAGTTTATTATGACCCAAGACTAGGGCCCAGACATGACACGACAAATGGGAACCTGAAGGAATCCCAACAAGCCTCTTAGCATATCATTAACAAATCCTTAGTACCATAAGAAAAATAAACAACACAAGAGATATAAATAAGGGAAGTGGGACTAAGAGAAGTCTTGATATTTATAAAAGTATGAAAGAGTCAAGCTCATAGCATAAGTACATCAATCATCCAAAAACACCTCTAACATAGAATGGAGCCGGGGCAAAGACACTTTCTGGGCTCACCCTTATAGTAATAAGTGTTCAACATAAAGATATATCACATAACAAGAGTGGCAAAGATAATGTCCTCGGACATGAGCACTCACTAAAGCTTATCTTTCGAAGTACTAAACTAGCCACATAGAGGATGATCTAGAGGTTCTCCAGTCCCTACATGGTAATATCATATAGGCATAGAGTATCGGAAAGAAGATCTATACCAAAGTCTATTTCTCTTTCAGGAGCGACATTGAGAAGCTCATCTGGAAAGACTTCAAGAAACTCATTAACCATCGGAACTGACTCAAAGTTTGAATGTACGAGGTATGTAGGATGCAATGCAATAAGACATAAACCAATATAGACAAAATGCCTGATCATAATCAATGGATGAGTATGATATCAATATGGCATGCATGATCAATTATTGAAGTAAAACCTATTTGCAAATCATATAACTTGCATAGTCGTATCACTTGTGGGAAGAGACCATAATCAATATATATCAAGTGAACTACTACTTGAAATCCAAGGTATATCTCCCCCTTGTAAGGTGATTGAGGTACTCACCCCTCAACAAGGTGATTGAGGGACTCACCCCTCATCAAGGTGATTGGGCATGTCACCTCCTGATAAGGTGATTAAGGTATGTCACCCCTCAACATAATGATTGGGCATGTCACCCCCCAATAAGGTGATTAAGGTATCTCAACCCCTCAATAAGGTGATTGGGAATATTCCCCCCCTCCCCCAATAAGGTTTGGTCTACTTGCAATACCATAGCTATTTTTCATGAATTCAGTGCATACATGCAAGCCCTTACTCATCATAAAGTCATTTGACTTATATCCTATGTAATAGATCATCAATAACTTGAGAATCCTTGTCAAGACATTTTATCAAACAATTGTGGCTGCATAATGCTTGTAAAAACTTATATAATTCAAGAGTGAAATAATATGATAAAACACAATGTAAATCAACCCACCAACATATAGTAAAACTCTCATGTGAGGTACCTTGAAATCCATCATCAAATCTCATAATATATCATAGTTTCATAGTACGAAATATGCAATGTCTCAATATACAAGATCAATTCATGGTATAAGCTTGAAACAGATAGACATGCATAATCAATCAACATTTCATAAAACCCCAACATAATATATAATCATAATCCATATTAAGAGATGCTTATGGAAGATACAACTTGAAAACATGCAATATTCGTAAAAAGAAAGATTGGGTCCCATGGTTGAAAGGACCCAATGGATAAAACTCACATACCTTAAACTTGGGTTTTCTTGAGATAAGCTTGAAGAGAACTTAGAGATTGAAGAGAATCCTTAAGTTCCAAAGTTAAGCTTGAAATCCTTGAAATTTGAATGAGATATTTGGTTNNNCTAGTATGACTTTGCTCAAGCTCGTTGTTCCGAAATTAAGCTTGAAATTCTTGAAATTTACGTGAGGTATTTGGTTAAGTATTGGAGATGTTTTTAAGAGGGTTTTGAGTGATATGGAGTTGAAAAATGATTAAGTATGGGTGTTTTTACGCATAAGTAGACATGGAACTATGACCCTAATACCCTTGGGTCCATAGCAAAATTAAGGAAAAATCAACACAAGTTTGCGTCTGGTCTGCACATGTGGACCCAACACGAAGGCAGAATTTGTATTGCTCCATGCCCCAAGTGTGTCACCGCCTGGGCACTAGTAACGACCCTAAAAAAGTGCTTGAAAATGTTCTTCAGAAGTGCACATAATTTTAATTTCCATATATCTCAAAATCATGCATGATATCAAAAGTCCGACTTCATATTCTTGTTTAAGGGGTCATTTTGAGTAGAAAATGGGTCTAATCCCGATTTAAGAGCAAATGATTAGCAATTTTAATTTTTAAAATTTTGTTTATCCAATGTCTGTCTGCAATGGTACCGCGATGCACCTCCATCATCGATATGTGTAAATTCAGCCTGCGTGATAGGTCCACATCATAGACCAGATATGGACCTATGTAAATTCTTCTTAGTTATTTTTCTTACGGTCCAAGGTTTTTAAGTCTTGGGTCTAAGTGTCCCCAAACATGAATATACCTATACTTAGCCATTTTTCAGCGTCATATCATTCTAAACATTCCCCAATACTCTGGGAAACACTTAGCCAATATTTTACCTCCTAAATTCAAGTCTCAAAACCCATTTTGGATCTTAAGGATTGCACTCAAGCTATAAATCTCCATCTCCAATCTCCTTCAAGGTTTCTCCAAAAGCAAAGGTATGTGAGTTTCTTTCATGGGTTTCTTTCTCTCATATATATTGCTTAAGGATATTACTAAGTACTGATTGATAGCTTTACATTGAGTTTACTTGCATAATTTCACTCTTGAATCGCATGATTTTACACCAACACTACACACCCTCAAGTGTTTGATAAAATGCCTTTTTAAGGATTCCTTAGGTTTTGATGATCTATTAATTGAGTTATGATTCAAGTGACTCTATGATGATTATGAGCATTCTAAAGAAGTGTTTAAGTAACGAAAATGTTGATGATGTTTTAAAGCCAGGTATAAGCCCTTTCTTAAAGAATTCACCTCTTGTGAGCCCCTTTAACGTTGATGTTGATGCAAGGGTAATGATGATGATGAACTATTCTTATGTTGAAGTTAATTCGAAGAGGGTTGGGCTCCCATAAGGAAGGCCACTTAATCCAAAAAAGAATGGGCTCCCATAAGGAAGGACACTTAATCCAAAAAGGAATAGGCTCCCATAAGGTGAAGTTACTCATAAAATCCTCTCCAAAATGGTATGGACTCCCATAATGAAGGTTGCTTCTTTGAAAGGGGACGGGCTCCTGTAAGGTGAAGTATGGGTTACCTTGGCAAGTAGACCACATCTTTACCAGTGTGGGGTAATCATTGGGATATCAAGGTGATTGGGCATGTCACCTCCTGATAAGGTGATTAAGGTATGTCACCCCTCAACATAATGATTGGGCATGTCACCCCCCAATAAGGTGATTAAGGTATCTCAACCCCTCAATAAGGTGATTGGGAATATTCCCCCCCTCCCCCAGAATGAATTACAAGCATGCTTTACTTTAGCATTGATCATACATGCTATATTATCATTATGCTACCTATTGAGCACTATTATGCATTTTGGCCATGTTTCTATCTTTTGTTGTTTGCATCCCACATACTTAGTACATTCAAACATACTAACGCATACTCTATGCCTACATGATGTTATAATATAGGAATAAGAGTCCCACTTGAGCATCCTCCTCCACATGACTAGTATGACTTTGCTCAAGCTCGTTGGTTAGTCCTCCATTCCGGGGATATTACTTATGATCTCTCGCTTTATATTAAGACTTTCTCTCTTTGACTTATGTATTGACTATGAGAGCGAGCCCAGTTGCTTTGTCTTGGCCCTCGCTCTTATATTATGTAGTAGAGGTATTGTTGGACATGCTATGTATCTATGTTATGAGCCTTGACTCTCTTGTTTCCTGATGTATATGATATGGAAGTTTACCCTTAGTCCCAATTCCCCTTGTTCATGCTTATATCATATTGTTATTTTAATTGTTTCTGCGACCAAAAATGTGTAATGATATTCTATGAGGCTTGTTTGGGGTTTTTTCGGGTTTCCCATTCATCGGTCATGTCTAGGCCCAAGGCTTGGGTCATGATAGCGCTAACAGACACTATTTTGCAAAAATTAGCGAAAATTATGTTTCACTAGGGGTCCTCTAAAATCTAGGTTATACTTATTCCCCACTCTATTTTTTCCCCTGATTAAGAATATGAAGTTGAATTTTTGATATCACTCATGAATTTTGAGATATATGGAAATTACGATTATGGGCATTTTCAAAGCACAATTTGGGGCGTTTCAACTGTCAAGAAATAGAACCTAACCAAGGTTAGGGTCGAACCCATAGGGAATATGTAGACTCAAGAAAAATTCATCAATATGAAATCCGAGTAGTTAACCGACTCAATTTCCAAAAAAAAGGGGGTTGCACTAATTAATGAGAAAAATAAACTATCACAAGAGAAAAATCAATAATAGAGAGCAACTAGGGTATTGTGTTCCCCATGATTCGCCAACTCAATATCACTAGATAACTTAATTCTTGTCTAGTGTATAGCATGCAGGATGGTAATATAAGTTCACCAAGCCCTTTGGTCAGAGGTGAGAGGCGAATTTCACTGTGACTTTGCCCATCTCCATAATGTGAATTACTAATCATTACCTATAAGTCCCAGTACAATCTTCCTTTGGCCCAATTTAGTTGATTAGACTAGAATACATCAATCGAATCCTATTAATTAATCTCTTTTCCTATTCATTGCTATCTTGGTCTAGTTAGTAATACTAAGCAAGTTCTGATGTTGACCACCAATAGAAAACATGCAAAATGAAGATAGTTAATTAATACATGCATATATAACTTTCAAGAATTGTGAATTATCCGATTTTACTTTGTTAGTTCTTCATGGTTCCCACAACCCAAGTTGTGGATTTAGCTATTCATGCTATATGTAGATAAAGAGATTATCAATTTAGAAGACATAATTAAATACTTACACAATTGAATTAAGATCAAGAAAATCCAATGTCAATGAAAATCACAAGCTTAAAGATCAAATTACACCACAAGTGTTCTCAAAGACTCTCTCATAATTTTCTCTCTAAGAATATTAAGTTCTCTAAGTACTTAACCTAAACTACACAAAACTAACATGAACTAATGATAACTTTTGAAAAATAACCCTAAAAGACTTATTTATAGTAATTAAAAACAAGTCCTAAACAAATAAGGAAAACTGGTCGGCAAACTCCACGAAAGCACTTTATGACCCATAATGTCTTCTATGGCTCATAGTTAAGGTCTCGTAATCAGCTGCTAGATTTTTGGACTTGTCTTCTACTACACCCCTTTATGGCTCATAAATTCATTTACGACCCATAAAGGGGGTTTCGTCTCAAGGTCTCATAATCAGCTATTGGAATTTTGGACTTCACTTCTACGACACCCATTTACGACTCATGAACTGGTTTATGACCCGTAAAGGGGGTTTTGTTTGATAAATTTCCTGCAAGTCCACTTCTCTGATCCTCAGGGCACGAAAGGTGTTCCAGGACTTGTAAACTGCTCTATGACTCGTCTATATTTCATAGAATTAAACTTCAAAAATGCTCATGAAACCTATCTACAACTTGTAAAATGCTCTACAATTTGTAGAAGGACTCATATAACAGCAAAAACCAGCAATTTTCACAAATTTTCCCCAAATCATGTCCAACCTATAATCCTGCAAATCTAAACACAAATACACATAAAAACAACTAAAGTCGCATTGAGAACACACAAAATCCCAAGTTTTAAGCATCAAAAGTGATGTATATTGGCAGCACATCAACAACCTCATCTTAAAATTATTGTTTGACTTCAACCGACATACTAAATTTATATAGACAACATAGTAACACACATACCTTAACTCAATGGCATACACACATATATTTCAGACTCAGATACCCACACTAACTTTTCAAATTATGATTAGATAGCTATTTAGCAAATCAATGCAAATTGGTGCATATCACAACATAACTACAACAAGCAAGAGATTATCAACAATTCACAATCACTTAACAAGTCAAATACTAACAATGCAATGTAAGTGCCCTCATAGAAAGAAATCCCATATATGACGCTCAATGATGGTTTCATGTTTAATTTTGTGACTTTGACAAAACACTCACTCTCACAATAAATATTCATGCATAATGACAAATACCATAGGCTTGCCCATATATTCATGATTTAGACCTTCAAGTAACTAGACTAAGATCATTTTAGGACTTTCTAGGCTTGTAACATAGGCTCAGGGAACTTTGGTATGATATTTTGAGAAAAAGTTACTAAAGACCCTCCTCAAAACTGCGTTTTTCTACACTTTTACCCTACCAACTCTATTATTTTCACTTTATTCTCCCTGTTTCCTCTTTCAAGCTTTTTTGGGTGCTTTGTTTTCATTTTTTAGATTTTTTTTGGCCTTGTTTTACACTTCATATTGCTCTTTAGCTCTCAATTGAGGCATATTTTATTTTTCTTGCACCCACTACATGATTTTTCCCTTTTTCCAGTATTCCTAACTCACCTCCCTTATTTTTATGTTTTACCCTTACACAAGCCATCCTCAACTTAGGCTTTTAGCCTTTGTTGAGGTATACAATATCCATCCTCAGAACCAGGGCCACTTTTGGTAGCCACCCTCAAATTTTTGCCTCAGTCAAGGCACATAATGTTTAAGAAAAGACCAGGGCCAATTTTAAGATTTTTCAGTAGACAAGGTTAGGTTAATTAGGTGTTTTCAAAGAATAGGTACATGATAGGCTCAAATTTTTGGAACAAGAGATATATCATCAATTGGGTTGGTTATGTTTAGGCTAAAGTGGACTATTTAAGAACAATAGCCTAAGATCCTTTCCTAATCCAATTAATCTACAATCTAACTTAGAGTAATAGGTAAGTTCTGAATTAACAAAAAATATATGAATTTATCAAATAAAGCTCACACTCACATGGCACTGCATATATTATAAAAAAAAAGACTCACAGGTCATGATTTTTATCTCAATGCACCCTCACTTATCAGAGCAAATATTGTCAGACACCTAAACATGCATGGTTACTATCTAACTACCTAATCAAAATTTTTGGTGGGTATTATGTTTTTTCAAACAAATTATAAAAACATGTTATGTGCCATAAGTATTGGTACTATATGTTACACATATTATCTAACCATCCTAAACATGCCAATTTAACAAAAAATAAATATCCACATGGAAATAGAAAACAGGAAAGAAAACCCTGGGATCATAAATTGGGGTAGTGATGAACCCAAGCTAGTCAAACTTCACTGAGGCCAAGAACTACCCACACCCAATCAAAAAAAGATGTGCATTGTTCCCAATGCATGAAATCAAGAAACTATAGCACAGAAGGGGTTAAAAAATACACCTAGGTGCCTAGGCGCCAGTCTAAGGCTGAGTCTATCCACCCTCCTCTTGTGGGGTAGTCTGCTCAATAGTCATGCTCTGTCTCGAGGGGCCAGCACCCCTCAATTGCTCCTCTTCTCGAGTCGCATCTCCTCCTCATATCTCAATCTCCTTATGACAATCTCAAGGTCCTCCTCCTCTAACATCCTTGTATATACATGTCTCATCTGGATCCTCATTTGTGCAAGCTCTTTTCCCGAGGGAAGATTGGGTAGGCTCCTTAAGGGCAAATAAGTCAAACATTGACATGAAGAGATTATCTCTGGGAGTATGACTGGTGCTGCCTGTGATGCTGTCATGTTAGCTGGAGCTTTTGGATCTCCTTTTATATGGCTGATAAGTCTGAAGGTCGAGCCTCACCTAATCTCTTCCACACAGTCTCCTCGAAGTCATCAATGCATGTATCAATGGTAGAAATAGGTCCTAAATAGTCGTGATTGTGAATGCCTGTATTCGACCTTATGAGTCCAAAATAGCCTGTGGACCCATGGCCTGATCTACTGAATGAACTAAGTCAGTTGCACCTCAGCATGTATTAACCACTGCACCATGGCCTGTATAGAAGTGACGGACACAAAAATTGTGCCCGTAGTAATAGCCTATGAAGTAGTGTCCTATTGTGACACCCTATAACTCAATACTCTTATGCATCTATGTTTCAAGCCTCATTTGGTTAGGTTGTGGGTATATTAGGTATGTGGTAGACTTCAATTACTTAGACGAGTTCAAGACTTCCCTATGAGTTGAGTTTTTGGTGTTAGTTCATGCAAGGGTCAACTTTCAATAAGCATAAATTTTAGTACGCTTAGAACTAGAGAGCCCACCAATGTATAATGAAAGCCCTTTGAGTTAGCTTTCCAATGAACTTTGTTTTACCTCATTTCGAGTTCAGATGAAGGAGTTATGATCATTGTTTTGACGGTCCATTTAGGTCATCTGGGGTTGGAAAGCACCATTTTTGGCCTAAGAAAGGTGACACAACCAGTGGCACAGACTATGTGTCTTGCCATTGACTGTGTGGATGGTCATAAGGTGTGTTCAAGGGAGGCTTGATAGGCATGGGAGGAATTTTGGCAAAGTGTCGTGGCACCTTAGATGGACCTTGGAAGGGCAGACAGCTCATAGGGTTGAGGCGTACAGTCACTGGCGACATTTTGTTGTCTAATTTTGGTACAACGGACCACTACACGGACCGTGAAGCACCACATGGCCCGTGAAGTAGCCCATAAAAGTAAGGTCGACGCTAACCTTTTCTCAAGTGTTCCAATTACAATTTTGAGCCTACGTCTTGTCTCGTGGGCACTCCACATGACCCATGGAGTTCCACATGACTAGTTAAGCCTCCAGTGAGGCAAAACTTTGCCAATTTTTCCATCCATTCACAAATGATGTTTTCGTAAATTTTAATTACTCTAATGACCTTTTTAGACTTCCAATGTTGTCTTAACCTCCCCAAAAGACCTAAATCCTAGTCCAAAGGATCAAACTCATTACTCTAATGTCAAATATACTCTTAAATTTTCTCAAGATCCTTATACAAATTCAATGAAACTCAAGAACATGTTTTGGATTCCAAGACCCAGTTTCAAGCTTCCATTCTTTCCCAACTCAATTCCAAGAAATTCAAGAGCTAAGGTATGTGGGTTTCATTCATAGGTTCCTTTCACCCATGAAGCCCAAGCTTCTTTCTTACCTAAAGCATATGATTTCAAGTTGATTTACTTGTGGGTCTTACTTATTATGAATTAGACTATGAACTATGTTGGGGTTTTATGAAATTATGACCATTTTAGCATGTTTTGAGCTACAAATCTAAGATCCATTATGGGATTTGATGAAGGGTTTTGATATATATTGCTTGAGGGTGTTATCGAGTATTGATGGATTATTTTGCATTGAATTTTCTTGCATGATTTCATCCCTAAATTGCATGATTTTACACTAGAACTACACACCCGCCAAGTGTCTCATAAAATGTCTTGTTATGTTTTCTTAAGGAATTGAAGGTCTAATGTATGTCTTATGAGTTGAATGACTTTATGATGATAAAAGAATTGTATGTATATGATATTCTCCTATATCATGTTGGGGATTGACCACGCCCCACTCAGGGGTTGTAAGTCTGGGTAACCATGTCGAGGGGTTTGTACCTGTATAACTATGTCGAGGGGTTCGTACCTTGATAACCGGGTTGAGGGGTTAGTACCTCAATAACCATGGGTGGTAGGGTGAGATAATCTACCAACTAATCAAGGGGTTTGTACCCTAATAACCGGGTTGAGGGGTTCGTACCTCAATCACCATGGGTGGTAGGGTGACACAATCCAACAACCAATCAAGGGGTTTGTACCTTGATAATCGGGTTGAGGGGTTGGTACCTCAATCACCATGGATGGTAAGGTGAGATGATCCACTAACCAATCAAGGGGTTGGTACCTCAATAGACCATGATTGAGTATTGCATCGCGTTTAGCTTTGGGGGCCATAGTTCCTTAAACATAAACATATATGCATTATGGATAATGATGGTCTCTTTTTGCATATGTATTATATTCTATGTAAGAGTGATTTACTTTAAGCATCTTCCACGTATGCCATATTGCTACATGCTTATTCGTATCCTATGTTATGCATTTTGATTATGTTGCTTATCTCTTGTTGCATTGTATCCTACATACTTAGTACATTCAAACATACTAACACATACTCTATGCCTACATAATGTCACCATGTAGGAACCGAAGCCCCACATGATCATCTTCCTCCACGTGGCTAGTATGATTTCTCTCAAACTAGTTAGTATGTCCTCCATTCTAGGGACAATGTCTATGATTTAATATTATGTACTAAATCTTTCTTTTGTGTATGTATTGACTATGAGGGTGAGACCAGTTTCTTGTCTTGCCCCCCCTCCTATCTAAGTTTTAGAGGTGTTGTTAGACATGTTATGTATTGAATATTGACATTCTTGTTTTGATGTTTATGTTATGAAAGTTTTCCTTTAGCCCCTTTGCCCTTATTTATAATCTAATTATGTTGTTTAATTGCTACCGCGTCAAATGATACGTAATAATATGTTAAGAGGCTTGTTTAGGGTCCCTTCAGGTTCCCCATTTACCGTGTCACGTCTAGGCCCTAGGCTTGGGTCGTGACATCTTTAATGTAGGAGTAGGAATAGTAGGCTCCCTCTCCTCATCTACGTCATGTTTCGGGGTCTCTCCTTAGTAGTAACAGAAGCAGTTGTGGTGTCAATCTCAGAACCCTAAGATGGTGGCACTAGGGCGAACATCTCTGGCATATGTGGGGGTTGTGCTCGCCGGAGTCCCACCAGGTTCTCATCAACCTTGATCAGGCTGGGCTCCAAAGTGTGTTGGGCCACAATCATCTAGTCCAGATGGTGTAGTATCTCCACCCTAGACTCTAAACATAGCCTATAGATCAAACACGGGAAAGGGATGGAGGTGGACCTCTTTAGATGGCCTCATTAATCTGCTTTGCGATGAGGTGGGCCCAATTAATGTCATAGCCAGCTAAGATGCTGACAACCAAAATTGCATGCTCTGGTGTCAAAGTTTTATCAATAAGTGTCGGCCGGATGAGCGAATAAACAATAGCCCACCAAAATTTGGTGGGGAAGCTAAGTAAAGCCTTGATGATAGGCTCCGTGTGAGTGGTGACCCAAGCAGATTTCGAACCCTGCTCTACAATAAACCCTGCCACAAATCTGATAAATGTAGCTCGTCGCTTAGGATCCTTTATTACTTGTGAATTTTGTATCTACCCCACCCTGTAGTTGAACTCTACGGTGGATCTGGAGGCATGGAACTCAGGACCAAATAATACCTGATATATGGTCTCCTCTAATATATCTAGCCACGGCCCTTCACTCGTGTCTCTATCAGTTTGGGCTGGGCTGGGCGAGGGGTTTCTTCCCTTTGGGAAGAGCGAGATGGATGGTGGCTATGTAAGATGCATAGTTATCCCTCACCATAGTTGGCGAGAACCGTCCAAGAGAATTTGTCAACCACTGAAGCCCATACCAAATCATCGTGTCCTGGAGACCAGGGATATGGCTAAGTCCATCTGATATAACTTTGGGCTCCTCATAGAAGAAATAGGTTAGCTTGCACCACTTTTTTGGTTGCATAGCCTCTCTGTAAATCTCCTCCATGCCCGTGATGCACAATTGGTTAGAGAAAGCATCCATGGTAGATGGTGATGATCAGGGTGCCATAGAGGACTCAACCTCTGATCTCTCCTCAGAGCTGCCCTCAGAACTGGACTCCTCTCTGGATAGATTCATCTGTTATAAGCTACTCTCGTCACTGCCTCCTTCCTCAGACTGGGGAGAGCTAGCCTTGAGTGCACTCAGCTCTGGCAGTGGCTCTAGTCTATGGTCGAGAGCCTATGGGTCCGGTCTGACATCTAGGACCTCTAATAAACCACTCGGTTGAGGGGTCTACTCCCTATTCGAAGACTCATCATCTGAAGGCTCATCCCTGACCCTCCCCCGTAGGGCCAGAATTGCATCGCGTTTAGCTTTGGGGGCCATAGTTCCTTAAACATAAACATATATGCATTATGGTTAGTCTCAAGAAATCAAAAATGGGATGCAAAAATTATCTGAAGTAAGTTGTATAAGGGTATTAAGAAAGCACCTTTACAGGTCATAGTCTATATTACGAGCCGTAAAGACCCTTTATAAATCACTGCTTCAAAACAATTTTAGTTTTTGGACATTTCTACAAGACCAGGCATGACCCATAAAGTGATTTACGAGTCACAGACTAGGTCATAGAAAATTCCAGTGAGTAATTAAGTTTAGGCAAGGATATACGAGACATATCTACGAGCCATAAAGTAATCTATGACTCTTAGAAGGTCTCATATGATGGAATCTCAAAAACATCAAGTTTTTGGAATTTTGAACGAGGGACAATTACGACTTGTGGATTACTGCACAGGCCATAAAACCCACTCGTGAACCAGAAACTCAGTCACCTGAGTTTCTAAGTCCATTACACAGACCCCAAAAGATATTATTATCAGAATCGAAGCACGAATACACGCACCCACATGATTTCAACACTACACCCGTCACCCCCAACATTTTTAACATACCTCCACCCCATCAAAAGTGATTTAGCATAAATTTATCCTACAATTTCAACCATCTCTAATTTATTCAAACTAGATCATGTACCTATGTCATCAATCACCACTTTACAATTATAACCATTCAATCACATGGGATGAGTGACAAAATAGGCGTAATAGATTAATCATTCACACAAGGCCAAGGTACCCAATTCCAGACTTAGATAAAAATCAAGCACAGATGATCCTAATTTCAACTAATCACAAGTTCCATTTCAGCATGGGTTTTATGACTAAACATCATTCCCCAACATAATATTCAAATCACTCATTCAAACAAGGAAAATTAAGGGTTGAAATTACATCAAAAACTTACTAAGAGTAGAGATTAACTTGAAGAAGAGAGAGAAGGTGAGTGGTCATAAAACACTAAGTGGCCGAAATTCTTGAAAGAAAAAAAGAGTCAGTCGGCTGGAGATTCGTCAAAAAAAATGAGAGGATAGGGAAGCATGGGTTTATCGATAAATTAAGGCAAGTAAAGGGGTCAAATTAATTTGACCCCATTTATTTATACTTTGACATAGGTCAATTGAATTTTAATGGGTCTGACCTTACAAAACCCTAATTATGAGCTGTAGATGGTCCTACGTCTCATAAATCATGGTTTCGTAGAACCCTCAATACTTAGCAAAATTTTAGAAAACTTACCTAGGGTCCATGAGCCCCATTCATGACTCGTAGTTTAATTTATGAATCATAAAGTTGGCTCGTGGATTGAAGTGCATATTTTTCCTGCTTACAAGAAATCTCTACGAGATAAGGTATGAGTCATAAAGTAAATTACGACTTGTAAGCCCAGTCGTAGAGAATTAACCTGATATTCTTCTCAGCCAAATTAGTTGACTTAGTCCTGTACCTGTATACTCTTCATAAAATACACTATTACCCTATATACAACTAGCCCAATGTGCAAAATTACAACCAAATCACAAGAATAAACGACCTATGAATCCAAAAACTGAAACTAATGCTATGACAACACTATTACACCAAAAACCTTGGGTTGCCTCCCAAGTAGCGCCTAATTTATTGTCGCAACATGACTTAGGCAAGTTGGTTACTCAGACTTCACCGATTGCCTAGACTTCACTCTTTAACTCATCTGGATGCTTTATCAACTGATGAATATCAAAAATAACTTCTTCATCATTTAATCTAAACTAGAGTTGACAAGCTTCCTATCCACTAGGGCTTGTCCAATGGCTGATGTGCTCCAAAATACAACACTTTTGATGCTTAAGACTTAAGATTTTGTGTATTCTCAAAGTGACTTTAGTTTTTTTGTGTTTTGAATTACAGGATTACAGGTTGGCCATGATTTGGGGAAATATTAAAGAATTTGCTGGTTTTTGCAATTGTATGAGACCTTATACAAGTCGTAGAGCATTCTATGAGTAATAAAGGTGTTTCGTGAGGAATTCCAGTGAGGGGCCAAGTTTTTGAAGTTAATTCTATGAACATGTAGACGATTAATGGAGAAATATATGAGTCGTAGACCACCTTTCGTGCCCTGATGATCAAAGAAGTGGACTTGCAGGAAAGTTATCAGAGAAAACCCCCTTTACGAGTCGTAAACCACTTTAGAGTCATAAAGGGGTGTTGTAGATGAGAAGTCGAAAATTCTAGTAGTTGATTATGACACCCAAACTACAAGCCGTAGAAGACATTATGAGTCACAGAGTGCTTTCATGGAGTTTGCCAACCAGTTTTCCTAATTTGTTTAGGACTTTTTTTAAATTTTTATAAATAGGATTTTTAGCTTATTTTTCGAAAGTTCAAGTCAATTAATGTTGATCACACCCAAGTTACACCTCTCTTTTGGAGGATAACGTGGTTGTCATCAAATATAAAACCTAACCAAGGTTAGGGTAGAATCCTACAGAGAATACTGAGACTTTCCAAATCGATTCACTAATAAACAATTCAAGTATTAACTAAGTCAATTCCCTAAAAGGGGGGGGGGGGTTGCAATGATTGATAAGAAATTAACATAAACTAGCTAAAACAAGAGACAATAATGGAGAGCAACTTGGGAATTTGTGTTCCCTATGATTCATCAACTAAATATCCCCAGATAACCTAATTCTCGACTAGAGTATAGCATGTAAGATGGTAATTTATGTTCACCAAGCCCTTTGGCCAAAGGTAAGAGGTGAATTTCACTATGTGATTTGGCCCATCTCCATAGTGTGCAATACTAACCATTACCTATAGTCGTAGTCAACCTCCTCTTGGACTAGTTCGATTGATTAGACAAAAATGCATCATCGAATCCGGTTAACCAATCTCTTTTTCTATTCATTACCACCAAGATCAGGAAGGTAACACTAGGCAAGTTCTAATATTGGCCGACACTAGAAAACATGAAATACAAAGAGAATTGATTAATACATGTAAATACACATTCCAAGAATCGCAAATTATCCAGGTCTATTTGATTAGATCTTCATGGTTCCCACAACCCCAAGCTATGGGTTTAGCTACTCATGCTATGGGTGGATAAAGAAATCATAAATTGAGAAAACATAATTAATCACTTACAAAAGATATATTGAAGAATAAGAAAACCTAATTTGTATTGAGAATCAGACGATTGAAAGATATAATGAATGCACAAGTATATTCTCCTCTCCAATATATAGTCTCTAGGTATAAAATCTTGAAATTTGCTCTAATGACGTTCTCTACTCTATTTTGCCATACTTCTTCCTTAAAATAACCCAAGTCTATTATATAGAACATTTACAAACAAGTCCCAAAAGCATAGAAAATCTAGTCGACGCACCCTACGACACATAGTTACGACTCGTAACAGGCTTTACAAGTCAAAATCGAGGTCTCATATTCAGTTTCTTGAATCTTGGACTTCACTGCTATGGATCCATTTATGAGTCGTGGTCTACTCTATGACGCGTATAACCTTCTCGTCGACTTCATCATCATCATCTAGTCCTTCTCTAGAAATATCACAAAACTCCTCTATATGAATTGTAGAGAGATCTAGGACTAGTACAGGGGTCTCGTATAGCTGAACTTCAGACCTTTCATTCATCACTTGAAATCCCTACGTAACCCACTCTACAACTCATAGAAGGTCTCATAAGGCTTCAAAAACTAGAAAAGTTTGTACTTTCCTCCAAAAGTTATGCCAACCTTCTTTCCTGCAAAAACAAACACAAAAACATATAAAAACCACAAATATCGCATTTAGAACACACAAAATCCTAAGTTTTAGGCATCAAATGTATTGTATTTTGACAGCACATCAACACCCTCAACTTAAAATTGTTGTTTGTCATCAATCGATGACTCAATCTACATAGATAGCAAAGCAACACATAGACCTCAACCCAATGGCATATATCATACTCGTTTCAAACTCAAGTACCCACACCAACTTTGTAAAACAAGATCTAGTAGTTATTTAGCTGACCAAAGCTAACTAGTGCATTTGCAAAAATAACCATGACAAGCAAAGGAATATCAACAGTCCAAGGTCGCTGAACAAGTCTAATGCTAACAATACAATGCAAGTTCTCTAACAGAAAGAAGTCTCATTTTCACACTTAATGATGATTTCAAATTTAGCTTTGGGACTATGCAAACACACTCACTCTTACAAAAGATGTTCATTCATAATGATTAATATCATAGGTATTCCCATATACTCATGATTGAGATTTTCAAACAACTGGACTGGGATCACTTTAGGACTTTCTAGACTTGTTATAGTAGGCTTAGAGGGCTTTGGTATGGCATTTTTGGAAAAATAGTGACTAGAAGCCATCCTTGAACTATGTATTTCAACACTTTCACCTTACCAACACCAACATTTTCACCTTATTCTCCCTTATTCCACATTTAAGCTTTTTTGGGTATTTTCTTCTCATTTTTCAGCCTTTGCCTCATTTTTACACTTTATTTTGCTTTTAGCACTCAGTGTAAGTCATCTTTTTCTTTTTCTTGTACTCGATACATAATTTTCTTCTTTTTCTCCTCATTCTCAACTCACCACCTTATTTTTATGATTTTACCCCTACACTGGTCACCCTCAACTTATGGTTTTAGTCTATTTTGAAGTACACGATATCTATTCTCCAAACCATGGCCACTTTGGTAGCCACCCTTAACTTAGGCTTTTTGCGTCAATCAAGGTTCACAATTATCAAGGACAAACCAGGGCATGGTTTTTCACTATACAAGGTTAGGCTAATTAGGTATTTTTGACAGAATTAGTTCATGTAAGGCTCAAATATTTGGAAGAAGGGTTAAAACATCATTTGGTTGGCTATTTTAGGCTAATGTGGACTAATTAAAGAACAAAGGCCTAAGCTCCCTTCCTAATCTATTTAATCTACAATCTAACTTAGAGTAACAGGGCAAGTTTTGAATCATAAAAAAAAGCATGAATCTGACAAAACAAGCTCATACTCACATGGCATTGCAATACATTGTCAACAAGCAACTCACAGATCATGCTTCATATCTTAATTACCCTTATTTATCAAAACAACTATAGCCAGACACCCAAATATGCATGGTTTCCATTTAACTACTAATTAAAAATTTTGGTAGGTAACAATTTTCAAAACAAAACATAGAAAACATGTTATATACCATAAGTATTAGTGTTATATGCTACAAATATTATCTAAATATTCTAAATTTGTCGTTTCAACAGAAATTAAATATTTATAAGGAAAAAGAACACAGGCAAGAAAACCTCGAGATCAAAATTTGGGGTAGTTATGGACCATAAACTACTTAGACTTCACCAAGGCCCACAACTACCCACACCCCATCAAAAAATTTGTGCATTGTCCTCAATGCACAAAATCAAGAAAACATATAATAGTAGGGGTCAAAAACATACCTTAGTGCCTAAGCACCAGTCTGTGGCTGAGTCTGGCCATCCCCCTCCTACGAGGTAGTCTCCTTAGCTTCTCTACTATGTCCGGATGGACCAATACCTATCTCCCTATCATACTCTTGGGCTAGCCTCACCTCTTCCTCTTGCCTCGATGTTCTCAACACTAGCCCAAGCTCATCCTCCACACCTCATCATCCTCATCACCATCATCATCTACTGGGTTTTATGCACATACATTTCACTCAATAGGATCCTCATCTATGTAAAAGTGCTTCTCAAGGGATGTTTGTGGAGGCTTTCTGGAGGTGAATAGATCAAATAGCGACTCCATAGGTGTAGACTCCGATAATGTCATGGGTGTCACAAGTGAAGTTGTTATGTTAGCTCTAAGCTTTGCAATCTCCTCATATATATCTGACTAGTCTGAAGGTCGGGCCTCAGGTAACCTCTTCTGCATGCAGTCCTCAAATGCACTGATGTAGGCATCTACCATAGAAACACGCTTCTGAAAAGTAGATATGGTGAATGCCTTGCACCACTCCTCTGAATCCACAATAATCTTTCGGACCCATAGCCTAAATTAGTAAATAAGTTAAGACAGCTAGGCCTCAATACATCATAGACGTTATGCCTTAGTCTGAATCAAAACCATGGACACATAAACCATGCCCAGTGTAGAAGTCTATGAAGTACTGGCCTCTCATGCAGGAGTAGCTATATAGTCGGCCCCCTCTCAACATCGACTGCCTCGA
>DF358459.1:83978-111032 GCA_000787875.1 Solanum virginianum
AGACAAAAGGAAGCGCATATGACCACGTAGGGTCAAATTCCAATTCCCACCCGTCTTTGAGTGGGAGAGTCATGATATGGTCATAGGTAGGTTCATCTCTTACATTAAAGCCCATAAATTGATCTCTAAGGGGTGTCTTTATCATCTTATAAGGGTTAGGGATGTGGAGTCCGAAGTTCTTCCTATAGAGTCAATTTTGATTGATTTCTTGATGTCTTTCCAAATGACCTTCCTGGTGTTCCTCCCGAAAGAGAAATAGATTTTGGTATAGACCTCCTTCTCGATACTCAACCCATCTCTATTCCCCCTTACCTTATAACCCCAGTAGATTTAAAGGAGTTGAAGGAACAATTGAGTTACTTGTTGGAGAAGGGTATTATTAGTCCTAGCCAATCACCTTGGCGTGCTCCGGTGTTTTTTGTGAAAAAGAAGGATGGATCTCTTCGAATGTGTATTGACTATTGGCAACTTATTAGGGTCACCATCAAGAATAGGTATCCTCTTCCAAGGATTGATGATTTGTTTGACCAATTCCAAGGGGCTAGCAATTTCTCCAAGATTGATATTCAGTCTGTGTACCATCAAGTGAAGGTGATGGAGTATGATATTCCTAAGATGACCTTCCAGACTAGGTATGCGCATTATGAGTTTGTTGTGATGTCATTTGGGTTGACCAATGCACCGGCTATCTTCATGGATCTAATGAATAGGGACTTTAAACCCTACCTTGATTCATTTATTGTGGTATTCATCGATGATATTTTGATCTTTTCATATAATGAGGAGGATCATATAGGTCATTTGAGAGTAGTCTTGCGAAGGTTTGAGGGAAGAGAAATTGTATGCTAAATATGAAAAGTGTGAATTTTGGTTGAAGGAGGTTGCCTTCCTAGGTCATATGGTGTTGGGGGATGGTATTAAGGTGGATCTTAAGAAGATGAATGTGATTAGAAATTGGCCTAGACCATTGACACTATCGGATATTCAGAGCTTATTGGGCATAGCGGGTTACTACCAGAGATTTATAAATGAGTTTTCTTCTATTGCTTCCCCTATGACAAAATTGACTTAAAAGAAGGCTAAGTTTGTATGGACCGATGAGTGGGAGAGGAGCTTCCAAATGTTAAAATATAAGCTTGTGTTCGCTCCTATATTATCACTACGAGAAGGGCTAGAAGGATTTGTTGTGTATTGTGATGCTTCTAGAGTTGGTTTGGGTTGTGGTCTAATGCAAAATGGTAAGGTCATAGCCTATGCTTCTAGACAACGCAAGGCGCATGAAAAGAACTATCCTAACCATGATCTTGAACTAGCCAATATGGTATTTGCAATAAAGATTTGGTGTCATTATTTGTATGGGGTGCATGTTAATATGTTCACTAATCATAGGAGCCTCCAATATGTCTTCACTTAAAAGGATCTTAACTTGAGGCAAAGAAGGTGATTAGAACTTCTTAAGGACTATGATATAAGTGTGCATTATCATCCCGGTAAGGCTAATGTGGTGGCGGATGCTTTTAGTAGGGTGTCTATGGGTAGCCTAGCTCATGTAGATGGTGGTGATGAAGAGATGGCTAGAGAGGTCCATCGGTTGACTAGGTTGGGAGTTAGGTTGGAAGAGGAGGATAATGGTAGTGTTGTTGTTATGGATTGTTCTAAATCTTCATTGGTTGAGAAAATAAAAGCTAAACAAGATCTTGACCCCGCTTTATTGGAATTGAAGACAATGATAAAAGATGGTAAGGTGGAGGTTTTCTCCCAAGGGGATTGATGGTTCCCTTAAGTACCAAGGTAGATTGTGTGTACCTTGTACTTTTTGTAAAACATCAAAGGTTGGGTAGCCTAACCCAAGACATAGATATTCCTACTTTAAGTTGGAAGAGATTAATATGGATTTTGTGGTAGGGTTACCTTCCGTTGATTGAGTTTGCATGCAACAATAGCTATCATTCTAGCATCGGCATGGCTCCTTTTGAGGCTCTATATGGTAAATATTTTAGATCACCGGTTAGTTGTTTTGAGGTTGGTGAGGTGGTTTTATTAGGTCCAAATCTTGTTATGGATGCTATGGAGAAGGTAAGGATGATTAGAGAATGGTTGAAAATAGTCCAAAGTCACCAAAAGTCTTATGCCGATATGAGGAGAAGGGATCTTATATTCAAGGTTGGTGATTGGGTTTATTTGAAAGTGTCACCTATGAAGGGTGTGGTCCGTTTTGGTAAGAAGGGCAAGTTGAGAGCTAGATATATGTGTCTTTATAGGGTGATGAGAAGGATTGGTAAGGTGGCCTATGAATTGGATTTTCCTAGAGAAATGGAATTAGTTCATCTGGTCTTCCATGTGTCTATGTTGAGAAAGTGTAAGGGTGAGCCTAATGGTATTTTTCCTCTTGATATTGTGGGGGTAGTTGAAGACAACTTGACATATGAAGAAGTTCCAGTGGATATCTTAGATAGGCAAGTGAAGAGGTTGAGGAACAAGGAAGTTGCTTCCATCAAGGTCCTTTGGAGGAACCAACAAGTCGAAGGTGCTACTTGGCAGGCCAAAGCAGATATGCAAAAGTGATACTCTTATCTCTTCCACTCCACTCAAGCCTAAGGTACTAATTTAAGTCCTTTATTTGACCTCAAGTCTTAAGTTCATCCCTCATGTCATTGCATATATTTATGTTTAAATTGACAAGTTCATGATGATTTTATACTTATGTTGAGATTTTTAAAATGATGTTTAAGTGCATCATTGCATCCTTATGTAGGCTTAAAGTGTCATGTTTGCATCTCTCGTATGCATTTCTTTGACATTCGGGGATAAATATTCCCAAGGGGAAGATATTGAAACGACCCCAAAAAGTGCTTGAAATGTGTCTCGAAAGTGCAAGGAATCACATTTTCCATATATCTCAAAATTTGTACGTGATATCAAAAATTTGACTTCATATTATTGTTCAGGAGGTCAAATTGAGTGGAAAATGGGTCTAATCCTGATTTAAGAGAACCCATATAAAAATTTGAAAAATGCAAAAATCGATTTTGAATTAGGTTTTTACGCCCCTGGTGCAACGCGCCAAGGGCGAACCTCAGTTCATTTTTGTGGCCAGTTTCTATCTCGATTTTGGGTCTTGGGCCTAAGTTTTCCCATATGTGAAAATTTCTATACTTAGCCTTATTTCACCCTCATATCAGTGAAGACATTCCCAAATACTCACTCAAACACTTAGCGAATATTTTATCTCCTAAATTCAAGTCTTAAAACGCATACGGATTTCAAGGTTCTCACTCAAGCTTTAAGTCTCCATCTCCAATCTTCACCAAGCTATTTTCCCAAGCTAAGATATGTGGGTTTCTTTCATGGGTTCCTTTCAACCATTATACCCAAGCTTTCTTTTACCTAATATTGCATGATTCAAAGTTGATTTACTCATAGGACTCATCTATTATGAATTTCACTACACACTATGTTGGGGTTTTCATTAATTTGTGACTATTTTAGCATGTTTTAAGCTATAAATCTAAGATTTAATGTGTGATTTGATGAAGGGTTTTGATGTGTATTGCTTGAGGGTGTTACCAAGTATCTATTGGTGGTTTTACACTGAATTTTCTATCATTATTTCACTCTTTGATTGCATGGTTTTACAATACCACTACACACCCGTCAATTGTTCGATAAAATGTTCGGTTATGGCTTTCTTGAGGAATTGAAAGCTCAATGCATGTCTTATGAGTTCAATGACTATATGATGATGAAAGGGATTTATGAATATGATATTATTGCTATGATATGGGGAAAATAACCAAGACACACTCGGGAGGTTGTAGGCTTAGGGAACCTTATTGAGGGGTTTGTACCTCGATCACCTCGATCTCACATCATGAAGTATCCCTTCCAAATTCTTGACTATTCTATTTTCCATTAACAATTGCATCTTACTAGGAGTAGGGGCACCCAAACCAAGATTCTTGAAAATCACAAGAGGCATCACTTGATAACTTTATTGGGGGGTTTGTACTCCATCAACCATGGTGGGGGGGTTTATACCTCATCAATCCCATGAAGGGGTTTGTACCTCATGCTCCTATCCAAAGAGGTAGTAGGCCTTGAATTGCACTAAAGTGATCTCTCCTTACACATGGATTATGTTCTATATAAACATGGTTTTACTTCAAGTATTCATACATATCATATTGCTATATGCTTATTCATTGCCTATGTTATGCATTTTGATTATGGTACTTATCACTTGTCGCATTGCATCCTATATACTAAGTACATTCAAACGTACTAACGCATACTCTATGCCTACATGATGTCATTATGCAGGAACGGCAGCCACGCTTGAGCATCCCCATCCACATGGCTAGTATGATTCCACTCAAACATTTGGTGAGTCCTCCACTTGGGGGACGTTGCTTATTGTCTCATGCTATGTTCTAAGACTATCCTTTCTTTTATGTAAATGTTGACTATAAGGGTGAGCCCGGTTGCTTGTCTTGGCCCCCACTCTTATATATGTAGCAGATGTGTTGTTGTACATTTCATATGTAATTTACGAGCTTGGCTCTCTCTTGACTCTTTTTGTTATAATATGAATGATGTCTGTTAGCCCCAATTATCCCTATTTCTACTCTTATGTTGTCATTCTATTGCTTCCGCGGCCAAGGATGTGGAATGATGCGCTAAGAGGCTTGTTTGGGGTCTCTTCAGGTTCCCCTTGCGCCGTATCATGTCTAGGACCTGGGCTTGGGTCATGAGAATGGAAACCATAATTTCTCATTCACAACCCAAATACACTAAGAACTTTATGCTTACACATTCAAGCCCATCACAATTATCAATTCAATCAAGCTTCAACAACATAATTTAAGGATCAAAATTGGATCGAGAACTTACCACAAACTGAAATGGATTTGAAGATGATGATAGAGAATGAGTACCCAAGAAAACCCTAGGTACCGGAAAATTCACCAGAAAATGGGTTGGGATAATGGAATTTGATCAAAAAGTGAGGGGGATTGGAAGAAATTGGGGAAAATTGGTAAATTAGGGTAAAAATGGGGTCAAAATAATTTGACCTCCCTTTTATATCTTACCAAGTTACCATTTAAATTTATGATCAAGGTCTATGACACCCTGCTTATGATTTATAGCTTGGTCTATAACTCATAAGTCTTGTCTCATAACCCTCTCAACACTTAGAAAAATTTAGCAACATACTTGGATTCCACGAACCCCATTCACGACTTGTAGTTTGATTTAAAAGTCATAATTAGTTCATGGGTGGAGTACACACTTATACTTCTCACTATAATTCTCTACGTAAAAGGATTACAAGTTGTAAAGTGCAATACGACTCATAAGCCCAGTCGTAGAGATTGCACCAGTTGCAATTCTCAGCAAAATCTGTTGGCTTAGTCTTGAACTTGTATACTCTTCATAAAATGCACTTACACCCTATATTCAACAAACCCAATGTTAAAAATAACAATCATAACACACTCAAACAAGTACCTCCGAATCCAAAAATTGAAAATAAACTCAAAACCTAGCTAAAACATTAAAAAATCCTTCGATTGCCTCCCAAGTAGCGCCCAATTTATTATCGCGGCATGACTTAGACATCTTGAGTACTTAAGACTTCCTCAAGTTCCCAAACCTCACTTTTCAATTCATCTGAATGATTCATAGACTGGTGGATATCAAAAACTACTTCTTCATCATTCGCCCTAAATTTCAGTTGACTTGAGTCCATATCCACTAGAGCTCACCTCATGGCCAGAAATGGTCTCCCAAAGATAATAGGGACTTCAAAATCAACTTCACAATCAAGAATCACAAAATCTGCAGGGAATATGAACTTGTCCACTTTTACCATCACATCATGAAGTATCCCTTCCAAATTCTTGACTATTCTATTTTCCATTAACAATTGCATCTTACTAGGAGTAGGGGCACCCAAACCAAGATTCTTGAAAATCACAAGAGGCATCAAATTGATACTAGCATCCAAATCACAAAGTGCTCTTGCAAACTCTACCTCTCCTACAGTGCATGATATAGTGAAAGAACCTAGATCTTCACACTTTTGAGCCAATTACTTAGTAGTGAAAGTACAATGTTGAAGTTCTTTAGAAAGCTCTTGACTCACAATCCTCTTCTTAGTAACAAAGTCTTTCATATACTTTGCATAACCCTACATTTTATCCAAAGTTTCAATCAAAGGGATGTTGATGGATAGTTGCTTAAGCATAGAGAGAAAATGTTTAAACTTGCCTCCTCCTCCCTCTTTTTGAGTCTTTGAGGGAAATAAGAAGGAGGCTTTGGGATAGTCTTATACTTTTATGGCTCTTCAACCACTTCACCTACCCCATCCTTGACACAATCTTCTCCTCCAACCACATCCTTGTATACAACTATCTTTTCACGAACATCTCCCACCTCAATCAGCATAGGAGGATCAATGGTACTCTTGCTACCACTAATTGTAATCGCCATACATTTCCCTTCATTCTTTAGATTTTGAACTATTTTGCTAGGCAATGTACTTTTCTGACACTGATTCAATTGAGTAGAAATTGATAAATTGTTGCTCAAGCTATTAAATGGCCACCGAATGAGACTCTATCTTTTGATTAATGCTTGAAATATCAGACATCATGCCCCTTAGAGTTACATCTTGTGTTTTAGCCTTCTTCAACAAATGGCCAAAAATCTCTTCAATTTTAGAATTATTTGTACCGGCGTCTCGGTTATGTGGTGGCACATATAAACCTTTTCTAAAACCATCTCTTCTACCCCAATCTGCTTTAGGACCCATATTCCTCTCACAATAACACCTCGGTTATCTCTATTGGCTCCATCACGTGTATAGTTATGACCTTGGTTCCCTTGACCTTGGCGCTGATAGTCTGAGTTGGACCCTTAGGTATTGGTTCAGAAACCCACCACTTGATAACTCACAGAACAAGCATCCTCATCATAATAAGGCTCATCGTACATGGGTGCACATGAAGGATAGTGGACTACTGCATTCACTCTTTCCTAATTCTGCTTAATCACCATATCCTGCTTGTGCAGAGTTGAGAAAGTTGTTGCATAATCTCCTCATTGATTTTAGCTTGCTCTGAACTAACCTTGACAGCACATAAACTCCTTATAGAAGCTCTCTCCCATTGTCCTCATGCATGATTAGTTTTGATCACTTGTTCCATCTGTTTACCAATCCTTGCAAAAGTTTGATCTAAAAACATGCCCCCCATTATAGTATAGGCACAAGCTTGGGTATTCTCATCAAGGGCACGATAAAAGATCTCTACCAAGGCATCATCTACAATTTGTAGTCAAGAACACTTCTTAAACACTTAGTAAACCTCTCTCATGTAATACTAATCAAATTACCTGATGATTTGATCTTTTAACTTGAGCTTCTTCGACCTTGGGAAGTACCTTTCAAAAATGGCCTTCTGCAAATCTGCCCAACTAGTGATCAAACATTGTGAGAACTTAGATAGCCACAATGCAGCATTGCCTATAAGAGATAATCGAAAGACAACAGCCCCACAATATCTATAGATAGATTTCGTATCCCTATTACACTCTTGCACATAAATGCAACATTATGTAAATGGTTGTATGGATCCTATGATGTTAGACTAGCAAATAACCCATGGTTTTGGAGCATTTAGAGTAACCCACTAGAAATAGTGAACTTCGTGTTAGCCGATAGTGGTAACAACACCATAACCCCAGTAGCATCCATAATCATAGGGTTTAATCCATATTGATTCCAGCGATAAGCATTGTCATTGAAATCCTTAGGTTGTGAAACATTCTCCGAAGGAGGTGGGCTTACATCTCTATCGTCAATATAAATATTCCCATTCAAAGCTTCATTAACCACGATATTAGCATTTGCTCGAGCCATTATTGTCAAAGTGTGTTGGATCTCTAGACCAATTAGAGCTAAGGGATTGCCTTGACTCCTTCTGTTGGACATACAATACCTAGTATACCCTACAAAGAAATAAAACAAAAACAAAAAAGAAAAGTAAAATACAAGGGAACTAAGAAATTAACACTCAAATTATACTACTAATGAATTCAATCAAAGTCTTGTCGTATTCCACGACAACGTGCCATAATCTTTCATCACACCCAAGTTACACCTCTCTTTTGGAGGATAAGGTAGTCATTAACAAATATAAAACCTAACTAATGTTAGGGTCGAATCCCACAGAGAATACAGAGACATTCCAAATTGTTCAACAATAAACAATTCAAGTATTAACTAATGCAATTCCCTAAAGGGGGGTGGCTGCAATGATTGATAAAAAATTAAAATAAACTATCTAAAATAAGAGATAATTAATAATGGAGAGCAACTTGGGAATTTTTGTTCCCCATGATTCACTAACTAATATCCTTGAATAACCCAATTCTCGACTAGAGTATAGTATATTGGACGGTAATTTAAGTTCACCAAGCCTTTTGGTCAAAGGTGAGAGGTAAATTTCACTATGTGACATGGCCCATCTCCAAAGTGTGAAATACTAAGCATTACCTATGGTCCTAGTCAACCTCCCCTTTGTCTAGTTCGATTGATTAGATGAGAACACATCATTAAATGTTGTTAACCAATCTCTTTTCCTATTCATTACCACCTAGTTTGAGAAGGTAACACTAGGCAAGTTGTAATATTGACCACCATTAAAAACATGCAATATGAAGAGAATTGATTAATACATATAAATACCCATTCGAAGAATTGCAAATTATCCGGGTCTATTTGATTAGATCTTCATAGTTCCACAACCCCATGTTGTGGGTTTAGCTACTCATGCAATGGGTGGATAAAGAATTTATGAATTGAGAAAACATAATTAATCACTTACCCAAATAGATTGAAGAACAAGAAAATCCAATTTGCATTGAGAATCAGAAGATTGAAAGATATAATGAATCCACAAGTGTATTCTCCTCTCCAATATTTAGTCTCCAAGTACAAAACCCCAGAGATTGCTCTAATGAGGTTCTCTACTCTATTCTATGTACATCTTACTAAAAATAACCTAATTATACTATTTATAGTATTTACAAACAAATTCCAAAAGAAATAAAAAAACTGGTTGGCACGCCCTAAGACACGTAATTATGACTCGTAACAGGGTTTACAAGTCGCCATCGGAGTCTCGTGTCCAGCTTCTTCAGTGTTTGACTTTACTGCTATGTATCCACTTTATCAGTCATAGACTGATCTATGACTCCTATGGTTTTTTTGTGGACTTCATCATCATCATCTGGTCCTTTGGAAATCTTTATGAAACCCCTCTATACAACTCGTAGAGTGATCTATGATTCGTATAAAGGTCTCATATAGCTGAACTTCAGACTTTTATTCATCACTGGAAATCCCTACGAAACCCACTCTGTGACTCATAGAAGGCTTTACAACTCATAAAGGTCTCGTAAGCCTTCAAAAAAGGTAGAAAAGTCTGCAATTTTCTCCAAAAGTTATGCCAACCTGCTTTCCTGTAAAAAAAGTACAAAAACATATAAAAACCATAAATATCAAGTTGAGAACACACAAAATCCTAAGTTTTAGGCATCAAATGTGCTATATGTTAACAAAACATCACATGCTAGTTTTCAGTAGTTTAGGTTAAGTGCTTAGAGAACTCAGTATTATATGAGAGAAAATTGTGGGAGAGTCTTTGGGAACACTTGTGCTTTAATTTAATCTGCAAGCTTGTGATTTTCATTGACTTTGGATTTCCTTAATCTTAATTCAATTATGTAAGTATTTAATTATGTCTTCTCAATTCATAATCTCTTCATCTACATATAGCATGAGTAGCTAAATCCACAACTAGGGTTGTTAAAACCATAAAGAACTAACAAAGTAAAACTAGATAATTCATAATTCTAGGAAGGTGTATATGCATGCATTAATTAAATCTCTTTGTTTTGCATGTTTTTTTATGGTCACCAACATTAGAACTCGCCTAGTGTTGCTGACTGAACCAAGGTAGAAATGAGTAAGAAAAGTGATTAATTAATAGAATTCAATTGATGTGGTCTCATCTAATCAACCAAACTGGGCGAAAGGGAGGTTGTACTGGGAATTATAGGTAATGGTTAGTAATTCACACTATGGAGATGGGCTAAGTCGCATAGTGAAATTTGCCTCTCACCTTTGACCAAAGGTCTTAGTAAACTTAAATTATCGTCCTGCATGCTATACGTAGACAATAATTAGGTTATTTGGTGATATTGAGTTGGGGAATCATGGTGAACACAATACCCTAGTTGCTCTCCTCTGTTGACTTTTCTCTCATGAAAGTTAGTTCATTTATTTTTCTCATTGATTATTGTAAACCCCCTCATTTGAGGATTAGAGTTGGTTACCTACTCGGATTACATATTAGTGAATTTTTGTTCAGTCTATGTATTCTCTATGGGTTCGACCCTGACCTTGGTTAGGTTCTATTTCTTGACAGCCCTCTAAAAGGAGGTGTAACTTGGGCGACATCAATATTTTGACGCCATTGCCGGGGAATATGACTATACTTAGTAAATGCATTAGAAATTCAAGTATTAATCCTTTATTCCCTTTATTTTACTTTCATTTTTGTTTTTGTTACTTTGCAGGGTGTATGAGTAGTGTATGCCCAACAGTTGGAGTCATGGCAAGCCCTTAACTCCATTTGATCCTGAGATCCATAGAACTACAAGAAGAATGGCCCAAGATAACGCCAAAAAGACAGCCAATGCATCCCTCAATAAGAATAATAAAGAAGAGGATCATAATAAGAAGCCACCTCCTTTGGAGGACCTTCCATAGCCTCAGAAGTTCAATGCCAATGCTTACCAGTGGAATCAGTACATGTTGAACCCCATGGCTACAGATGTGACAAGAGCTATTATGTTGCCATGACTACCGGTAGACACAAAATTCACAGTCTCTAGTGGGTTACTTCAGATGCTGCAGAATCATAGGCTATTTGTGTGCTTACTATTAAAGGATCCATATTATCGTAGGAGAGTGATAGGGACAAAGAATCTGTCTATGGATACTGTAGCACTTCGTGTCTTCCCATTATTTCTTACGGGTAATGATGCATTATGGCTATTTGAGCCTCTCAGTGCTTCCGAAAGGGAACTAGATTTTTGTATAGACCTTCTTCCCGATACTCAACCAATTTTTATTCTCTTTTACTACATGTCCCCAATGGATTTAAAGGAGTTAAAGGAGCAATTAAGGGATTTGTTGGAGAAGGGTTTCATTAGGCCTATCTAATCACCTTGGGGTGAAGTGGTGTTGTTTGTGAAGAAGAAGATGGGTCCCTTAGAATGTGTACTGATTATCGGCAACTCAATAGGGTCACCATAAAGAATAAGTATCCTCTTCCAAGGATTGATAATTTGTTTGACCAATTGCAAGGGGCTAATCACTTCTCTAAGATTGATCTTCAGTTTGAGTGCTATCAAGCGAAGGTGAGGGAGTGTGATATTCCTAAGATGGCCTTCCAGACTAGGTATAGACATTATGAGTTTGTTGTGATATCTTTTTGGTTGACCAATGCACCGGCTATCTTCACGGATCTTATAAATAGAGTCTTCAAACCCTACCTTGATTTATCTGTTATGGTCTTCATTAATGATATTTTGATCGATGCACATAGTCAGGAGGAGCATATGGGCCATTTGAGGGTAGTACTACAAAGATTGAGGGAAGAGAAGTTGTATGCCAAGTATGAAAAATGTGGTTTTTTGTTAAAAGATATTGGCTTCCTAGGTCATGTGGTGTTGGGGAATAGTATTAAGGTGGATCCCAAAAATATGGATGTGATTAGAAATTGGTCTAGACCATTGACCCCATCGGATATTAGGAGCTTCTTGGGCTTAGTGGGTTACAATCGGAGGTTTGTGAATGGGTTCTCTTCTATTGCTTCTCTTATGACCAAGTTGACTCAAAAGAAAGCCAAATTTTTGTTGACTGAGGAGTGTGAAAAGAGTTTCCAAACATTGAAAGATAAGCTTGTGTCTGCTCCTATATTTTCACTACCGGAGGTGCTAGAAGGGTTTAGTGTGTATTGTGATGCTTCTAGAGTTGGTTTGGGTAGTGTTCTAATGCAACGTGGTAAGGTAATAGCCTCTGCTTCTAAACAAATTAAAGTGCATGAAAAGAATTATCCTACTTATGATCTTGAACTAGCCACCCGTGGTATTTTCATTAAAAATTTGGTGTCACTATTTGTATAGGGTACATGTTGATATGTTCACTAATCATAAGAGTCTACAATATGTCTTCACTAAAAAAGATCTCAACTTGAGACAAAGAAGGTGGATAGAACTTCTTAAAGACTATGATATGAGTGTGCATTACAATCCCAAAAAGGCTAATGTGGTGGTCGATGCTTTGAGTAGGGTGTCCATGGGTAGCCTAGCACACATTGGTGGTGGTTGCAAAAGGGTGGCTAGGGAGGTCCATCGGTTGGCTAGGTTGGGAGTTATGTTGGAAAAGGTTGATAATGGTGGTGGTGGTGTTATTGATGGTTCTAAATCTTCATTGGTTGAGGAGGTGAAAGCTAAGTAGGATCTTGACTTGCTTTGTTAGAATTAAAGGCATTGGTAAAAGATGGTAAGGACAGGTTTTCTCCCAAGGGATAGATGGTACCCTTAGATACCAAGGTATTTTGTGTGTGCCTTATGTTGATGGCTTGAGAGAAAAGATTCTTGATGAGACTCATGGTTCTTCCTATTGTATTCATCCCGGGTCTACTAAGATGTATAGAGATTTGAGGGATGTGTATTAGCGGGGAGGCATGAAGAGGGACATTGCCAAATTTGTTTCAGGTTGTTAGAGTTGTCAACAAGTCAAAGATGAGTACCAAAGACCGGATGACTTAACTCAAGACTTAGAGATTCCTACTTGGAAGTGGGAGGAAATCAAGATGGATTTTGTTTTTGGGCTTCCCAAGACTAGAAAGGGTTTTGATGCCATTTGGTTTGTGGTTGATAGGATGATAAAATTGGCTCACTGTCTACCCTTTAAGACCACATATGGGGCTGAAGAATATGTTAAGTTGTACGATAATGACTTGGTGAGGTTATGTGGGGTTATTTTATCCATCATATCGGATCATAGTGCTCAATTTACTTCACATTTTTGGAGGTCCTTTCAAAGGGATCTTGGCACAAAAGTTAAACTTAGTACGGCCTTTTACCCTCAAACAAATAGCCAAGCCAAAAGAACTATCCAAACACTTGAGAATATGCTTAGGGCTTGTGTATTAGAGCTTAAGGGTACTTTGGATGATCATCTTCCATTGATTGGGTTTGCCTATAACAATAGCTATCATTCTAGCATCGGTATAGCCCCTTTTGAGGCTCTCTATGGTAAACATTTTAGATCACCTGTTGGGTAATTAGAGGTTCGAGAGGTGGCTTTGTTAAGACCAGATCTAGTTATGGAGGCTCTTGAGAAGGTTAGGATGATTAGGGAAAGGTTGATGAAGGCGGCCTAAAGTCGCTAAAAGTCCAAGGCCGATATGAGGAGAAGGGATCTTGAATTCAAAGTTAGTGATTGAGTCTATTTGAAGGTGCCACCCATGAAGGTTATGGTTTATTTTGGTAAGAAGGCCAAGTTGAGTATAAGATATGTGGGTCCTTATATGGTAATGAGAAGGATTAGAAAGGTAGCTTATGAGTTGGAATTGCATAGTGAGATGGACTTGGTTCATCTGTTCTTTCATATATCCATGTCATGGAAATGTGTGGCAGACAATTTGATGTTATGGGTATTGTTGAAGATAATTTGACTTATGAAGAGGTTCCAGTCTAGATTTTGGATGGCCAAGTGAAGAGGTCGAGGAACAAGGATGTGGCTTCTGTTAAGGTCCTTTGGAGGGATCAACAAGTTAAAACTACTACATGGGAGGACAAAAAAGACATACAAAAGTGATACCCTTATCTATTCCACTCTATTCAAGCCTAAGGTTCTAACTCTAAGTCCTCTATGTGATTTCAAGTCTAAGTTCAGCCTATGCCGTTTACATGCATTCATGTTTATATTGACAAGTTCATAATGATTTTACACTTATGTTGAGATTTTTAAAATGATGTTTAAGTGTATTGTTGCATCCTTATGTGGGCTAAAAATATCATGTTTACGTCTCTCATATACCTTTCTTTGACATTCGGGTATGAATATTCCCGAGGAGATTTTGAAACGACCCCAAAAAGTGCCCAAAAATGTGCCTTGGAAGCACCCAGAATCGTAATTTTCATATATCTCAAACTTTATGCGTGATATAAAAAATCTGACTAGACATTCTTTTTTAGGGGGCATAAATTGAGTGGGAACTAGGTCTAACCTCGATTTAGAGAAACCATATCAAAATTCAAAAATCGCAAAAAAATGATCTCTAGAGAGCATCTGCACCCCTGGCACGATGCTCCAAGGGCATGCTATAGTGTATTTTTGATTGCTAGTTTCTATCTTCGTCCAAGGCTTTTGGGTCTTGGGCCTAAGTATTCTCAGGTATGAAAATACCTATACTTAGCCATATTTTACCTTCATATCATTCAAGATATTCCCAAATACTCTCTCAAATACTAGATAATATTTCATCTACAAGTTTAAGTGTCCAAAACTCATCCAGATCTTAAGGTTTCACTCAAGCTTCAAGTCTCCATTTCCAATCTTCATCAAGAATTCTGCAAAGCTAAGGTATGTGGATTTCAACCATTGGGTCTTTTCACCTATGGTGCCCAAGCTTCCTTTTTACCTAAATTACAAAATTTAAAATTAATTTACTTATGGATATTACCTACTATGAATTTCACTGCACACTATATTAGGGTTTCATGAAATTATGATTATTTTAGTATGTTTCGAGCTATGAATCTAAGATCTATTTCGAGATTTGATTAAGGGTTTTGATTTATATTGTTTGAGGATGTTACCAAGTATCTATTGATGGTTTTACATTGAATTTTCTAGCATGATTCCACTCTTGAATGGCATGGTTTTAAGCTAGCACTATGCACTCACCAAGTGTTTCATAAAATATCTAGCTGTGATTTCTTGAGGAATTAAAGGCCCAATGCATGTCTTATGAGTTAAATGACTATATGATGATGAAAGGAACGTATGTATATACGATTACCTCTACAATATTAGGAATTGACCAAACCTCACTCAGGAGGTTGTAGGCCTGAGTAACCATGCTAAAAGGTTTGAACCTCGATCGTCTTGCTCGGGAGGTGGTAGGGCCATACAACCATGATGAGGGGTTTGTACCTCGATCGCCTCACTCAAGAGGTGGTAGGCTCATGCAACCATATCTGGGGATTTGTACCTTGATAACCATGATGAGGGGTTTGTACCTCATCAACCATGTTGAGGGGTTTGTACCTCGATAACCATGTTGAGGGGTTTGTACCTCATTAACCATGTTAAGGGGTTTACACCTCATTAACCACATTGAGGGGTTTGTACCTTATTTGCCTCTCCAAGAAGGTGGCAGGCCTTGCATATTCACTATAAATGGTCTCTCCTTACACATGTATTATGTTCTATGTAATCATTATTTACTTCAAGTATCTTTCATGCATGTCATATTATTATATGCTACTAATTGCCTATGCTTATGCATTTCAATTATGTTGCTTATCTCTTGTTGCATTGCATCCTAAATACTTAGTAGATTCAAACATACTAACGCATACTCTATGTCTACATGATATTATCATATAGGAATCGGAGCCCTGCTTGAGCATCTTCCTCCACGTGGCTAGTACGAATTCTCTCAAGCTAGTTGGTGAGTCCTCCATTCCTGGGACAATCTCTATGATCTCATGCTATGTACTAGGACTATCTTTCTTTTATGTATGTATTGACAATTAGGGTAAGCCCGGTTACTTGTGTCCATAAATCTCATGCCATGTACTAAGACTATCTTTCTTTTATGTATGTATTGACTATAAGGGTAAGCCTGATTACTTGTCTTGGCCCCCACTCTTATCTATGCAGTAGAGGTGTTGGTGGACATGTTATGTATTGAGCCTTGACTCTTTTGTTTAATGTTTATGTTATGAAGGATTTCATTTAGTCCTGTTACCCCTATTTCTACTTCAATTATGTTGTTTAATTGCTTTTGCGACCAATGATGTGTAATGATATTATAAGAGGGTTGTTTGGGGTTCTTTGGGTTCCCTATTCATCATATCACGTTTAGGACTTAGGCTTAGGTCATAACAAATTGGTATCAAAGCACTAGGTTATTAATGGTCCTCGGCATCCAACACACCACGTCGATTAGAGCTTTGTTCATGGTTGTGTTGTGCACCACAGCTATGAGCAAGAGGCTATGAGGTGTTTTAAGAAATATTTCCCTTCTTTATATTCTAAGTCATTCTATAGAGTTGAAGTAAGGTTTTCCCCCTAACTATTGCTCTTTGCTATGCAATACCATGCCTAACAGAAGAGGAAGAAGAGCCCACTCTCCCGAGGAACAATCGGCTCATGGTGAGCTCTAAGATGCTCTCACTATGTATGTACAAGTTGTGGAAAATCAAGTCAATCAAGGGTCCCAAGCCCCTCATGCTCCTACTCGGGATCTAGGGTGAGATACTTCATGAGGATGAACCCACCAGCATTGTATGGGTCTAAGGTAGATGATGACACTCAAGAGTTCATTGATGAGGTCTATAAGGTATTGGCTATCATGGGAGATCGGAGGAGAAAGCGGAGTTGGCACCCTACCAATTTAAAGGGGTAGGACAAATATGGTTTAATCAATGGAAGGAGGGGAAGGAAATCAATAATGTGGTGCTTTGGGAGGAGCTAAAGGGGGCGTTTCTTAATCGGTTCTTCCCCCTTGAGCTTAGGGAGGCCAAGATGGTAGAGTTTATGAATTTGAGACAAGGGTCTATAAGTGTGAGGGAGTATGCCCTCAAGTTCAATCAACTCTATAAATATGCTCCCCACTTGGTTGCCGACCCAAGGTCTAGATGAACAAGTTCATGATAGGTGCATATGATTTGGGCCATGAGGAATGTCAGTCTGCTATGTTGATTAGTGATATCAATTTGTCCCATTTGATGACCAGTGCCGAATAAATGGAGGAGGAAAAATTGAGGAATAGGAGGAGTAATAAGGCCAAGAGGGCCCATTTTGACTAAAAATTCAAAGGTTAAAAGGGTGGCCGGTTCCATCAAGGCCAAGGGTCTTCTCATACATTTAATAAGAGGGTCGCCAATGACTATCAAAGTGCCCAAGGTGTTGGGGGTGTGGTTCCTAATGGGTCCAAATTATGGTAAAGGTTATAGTGGCCCATTCTTGAGGGATACTAATGCTTGTTATGGTTGTGGGGAAGTTGAGCATAAGCTGATGGATTACCCTCTAAATCACAACAAGGGTAAGGAGGTTTGTCCACAAGGTGCTAATGTGGTTCCTTTGGGAATAGGTGGCTGACAAGATAGTGCCCCAAGGCACAATCGGTTCTATGCACTACAAGGGAGGTAAGGGGTTGAGGAAATCCTCGATGTCATCACCAATATGTTAAAAGTCTTTGATTTTGATATTATGCATTGATTGATCTAGGTGTTACTCTTTCTTTTGTTACACTCTTTGTTTTCAAAAAGTTTCATGTTGAACCTAAATTGTTGTGTGAGTTCTATAAGGTGTCTACTCATATTAGTGCTTCTATTATTGCTAGAAAGGTCTATAGAAACTGTCTCATTCGTATCTTGCATAAAATATTTCCTTGTGATCTTGTTGAGTTGGATATGGTCAACTTTGATGTCATTCTTTGGATGGATTGGTTGTACGCATAATAAGCCTATGTTGATTGTAGAGAGCCCTGCTTTTGTTGAGTTGGATATGGTCAACTTTGATGTCATTCTTTGGATGGATTGGTTGTACGCATAATAAGCCTATGTTGATTGTAGAACCCGTAGGGTCAAATTCCAATTCCCAAATGAACCCGTTCTTGAGGGGGAGAGTCATTATGTGGTGGTCAAGGGTAGATTCATCTCTTGCATTAAAGCCCATAAGTTGATCTCTAAGGGGTGTCTCTATCATCTTGTGAGGGTAAGGGATGTGGATTCCAAGGTCCTTCCTATTGCGTCGGTTCTGGTTATAAATGAGTTCCTTGATGTCTTTCCAAATGACCTCCCCGGTGTTCCTCCCGAAAGGGAAATAGATTTTGGTATGTCATATTATTATATGCTACTAATTGCCTATGCTTATGCATTTCAATTATGTTGCTTATCTCTTGTTGCATTGCATCCTAAATACTTAGTAGTTTCGATGTTCAACCCATTTCTATTCCCCCTTACTACATGGCCCCAACGGATTTAAAGGAGTTGAAGGAGCAATTGAGGAATTTATTAGAGAAGGGTTTTATTAGGCCTAGACAATCACCTTGGGGTGCACCAGTGTTGATTGTGAAGAAGAAGGATGGGTCCCTTAGAATGTGTATTAATTATCGGTAACTCAATAGGGTAACCATAAAGAATAAGTATCCTCTTCCAAGGATTGATAACTTGTTTGACCAATTGCAAGGGGCTAGTCACTTCTCTAAGATTAATCTTCGGTTCGGGTACCATCAAGTGAAGGTGAGGGAGTGTGATATTCCTAAGACGGACTTTCGAACTAGGTATGGGCATTATGAGTTTGTTGTGATGTCTTTTGGGTTGACCAATGCACTGCCTATCTTCATGGATCTTATTGAATAGGGTCTTTGAACCCTACCTTGATTTATCTATTGTGGTCTTCATTGGAGGATGAACCCACCAGCATTGTATGGGTCTAAGGTAGATGATGACACTCAAGAGTTCATTGATGAGGTCTATAAGGTATTGGCTATCATGGGAGATCGGAGGAGAAAGCTATTGTGGTCTTCATTGATGATATTTTGATCTATTCATATAGTGAGAAAGAGCATATTGGCCATTTGAGAGTAGTGCTATAAAGATTGAGGGAAGAGAAAATGTATGCCAAGTATGAAAAATGTGAATTTTGGTTAAAAGAGGTTGCCTTCCTAGGTCATGTGGTATCGGGGGATGGTATTAAGGTAGATCCTAAAAAGATGGATGTGATTAGAAATTGGCTTAGACTTTTGACCCCATCGGATATTAGGAGGCTTAGCAGGTTACTATCAGAGGTTTGTGAATGGGTTCTCTTCTATTGCTTCTCCTATGACCAAGTAGACTTAAAAGAAAGCCATATTTGTGTAGACCGAGGAGCGTGAAAAAAGATTCCAAATATTGAAAGATAAGCTAGTGTATGCTCCTGTATTGTCATTACTGGAAGGGCTAGAGGGGTTTGTTGTGTATTGTGATACTTCCAGAGTTGGTTTGGGTTGTTTTCTAATTCAAAATTGTAAGGTGATAGCCTATGCTTCTAGACAGCTCAAAGTGCATGAAAAGAATTATCTTACTCATGATCTTGATCTAGCAGCCATGGTTTTGCATTAAAAAATTGGCATCCCTATTTGTATGGGGTGCATGTTAAGGTGTTTACAGATCATAAGAGTCTCTAATATTTCTTCCCTCAAAAAGATCTCAACTTGAGACAAATAAGGTGGCTAGAACTTCTTAAGGACTATGATATAAGTGTGCATTATCCTCCCGGTAAGGCTAATGTCGTGGCTGATGCTTTGAGTAGGGTGTCCATGGGTAGCCTAACAGATGCTAGTGATGGTGGCAAAGGGGTGGCTAGGGAGGTCCATTGGTTGGCTAGGTTGGGAGTTAGGTTGGAAGAGGTTGATAATGGTGGTGGTGTTGTTGTTGATGGTTCTAAATCTTCATTGGTTGAGAAGGGGAAAGCTAAGCAAGATCTTAACCCCACTTTGTTAGAATTGAAGGCATTGGTAAAATATGATAAGGTGGACATTTTCTCCCAAGGGGGAGATGGTACCCTTAGATACCAAGGTAGGTTGTGTGTGTCGTGTGTTGATGGCTTGAGGGAAAAGATTCTTGATGAGGCTCATGGTTCTTCCTATTCTATTCATCTCGGTGTACTAAGATGTATAGAGATTTGAGGGATGTGTATTGGTGGGGAGGCATGAAGAGGAACATTGTCATATTTGTTTCCGGTTGTCATAGTTGTCAACAAGTCAAAGCCGAGCAACAAAGATCGGGTGGCCTAGCCCAAGACATAGAGATTCCTACTTGAAAGTGAGAGGAGATTAATATGGATTTTGTGGTTGGTTTTCCCAAGACTAGAAAGAGTTTTGATTCCATTTGGGTTGTGGTTGATAGGAGAAAAAAATCGGCTCACTTTCTACCCATTAAGACCATATATTAGACTGAAGATTATGCTAGGTTGTACATTCATGACTTATGGAGGTTGTATGGGGTTACTTTTTCCATCATATCAGATCATGGTCCTCAATTTACTTCACATTTTTGGAGGTCCTTTCACATGGGTCTTGGTACAAGAGTTAAACTTAGTACGGCTTTTCACCCTCAAACGGATGGCCAAGCCGAAAAAACTATCCAAACACTTGAGGATATGCTTAGGGCTTATGTATTAGAGCTTAAGGGTCGTTAGGATGATCATTTTTCAATGATTGAGTTTACCTATAACAATAGTTTTCATTCTAGCATCGATATGGCCCCTTTTTAGACTCTTTATGGTAGACATTGTAGATCAACGATTGGGTGGTTTGAGGTTGGAGAGGTTGCTTTTTTGGGACCATATCTGGTTATGGAGGCTCTTGAGAAGGTTATGATGATTAGCGAAAGGTTGAAGATGGCCCAAAGTCACCAAAAGTCCTATGCAGATATGAGGAGAAGGGATCTTGAATTCAAAGTTGGTGATTGGGTCTATCTGAAGATGTCACCCATGAAGGGTGTGGTTCATTTTGGTAAGAAGTGCAAGAGTAGTCCAAGATATGAAGGTCCCTATAGGGTAATGAGGACGATTCAAGGTAGCTTATGAGTTGAAATTGCCTAGTGACATGGATTTGGTTCATCCGATCTTTCATGTATCCATGTTGAGGAAAGATATGGTTCGGGTACCATCAAGTGAAGGTGAGGGAGTGTGATATTCCTAAGACCCGATCTTTCATGTATCCATGTTGAGGAAAGATATGGGAAACCCTAATGGTATTGTGTCTCTTGATATTGTGGGTGTTGTTGAAGATAATTTGACTTATAAAGAGGTTCTGGTCCAGATTTTGGATAGACAAGTGATGAGGTTGAGGAACAAGGATGTAGCATCCGTTAAGGTCTTTTGGAGGAATCAACAAGTTGAAAGTGCTACATGGGAGATCGAAGCGGACATGCAAAAGTTATATCCTTATCTATTACACTCTATTCAAGCCTAAGGTACTAACTTTAATTCCCTATGTGATTTCAAGTCTAAGTTTAGCCCATGACATTTGCCTGCATTCATGTTTAAATTGATAAGTTCATGATGATTTTACACTTATGTTGAGATTTTTTAAATGATGTTTAAGTGCATTGTTGTATCCGTATGTGGGCTGAAATTGTCATATTTACATCTCTCATATACCTTTTTTGACATTCGGGTATGAATGTTCCCAAGGGGAAGATTTTGAAACGACCCTAAAAAGTGCCCAAAAATGTGCCTCAGAAGTGCCCCGAATCGTAATTTCCATATTCTAAAACTTTGTGCATGATATCAAAAATCTGACTACATATTTTTATTCAGGGGGACAAAATTGAGTGGGAAATTGGTCTAACCCTGATTTTAGAGCAACTGTATCAAAATTCAAAAATCATAAAAATACAATTTCCAGAGAGTATCCGTGCCGCTGGCGCAACGCCCCAAGGGTGTGCTATAGTGTATTTTTGGCTGCCAGTTTCTATCCCAGTCTGAGCATTTTGGGTCTTGGGCCTAAGTGTTTCCATGTATTAAAATACCTATACTAAGACATTTTTTACCTTCATATCATTCAAGACATTCCCAAATACTCTCTCAAACACTTAGACAATATTTCATCTCAAAACTCAAGTGTCCAAAACTTTTCTTTGGATCCGCTTATGTCTCTACTTCGCTTGATTCTCATGCCAGTGGACTCCATGCTCTGTTTTTGGCCTTATTAGCTTGATTTCATAAGTGAGCATTTTAAATCTCAAGTGTCCAAAACTCATCCAGATCTTAAGGATTTCACTCAAGCTTCAAGTCTCCATTTCCAATCTTCATCAAGAATTCTCCAAAGCTAAGGTATATGGGTTTCAACTATTAGGTCCTATCACCCATGGTGCCCACTCTTTCTTTTTACCTAAATTGCATGATTTAAAGTTGATTTACTCATAGGTCTTACTTATTATGAATTTCACTTCATACTATGTTGGGGTTTCATGAAATTGTGATTGTTTTAGCATGTTTTGAGCTATGAATCCAAGATCTATTGTGAGATTTGATGAAGGGTTTTGATGTATATTATCTGAGGGTGTTACCAAGTATCTACTGAGAGTTTTATACTAAATTTTCTAGCATTATTCCACTCTTGAATTGCATGGTTTTATATTAGCATTACACACCCGCCAAGTGTTTTATAAAATGTTTGGCTATGATTTCTTGAGGAATAGAAGGCCCAATGCATGTCTTATGAGTTGAATGGCTATATGATGATGAAAGAAATGTATATATATGATATTATTTCTATAGTGTTGGGTATTGACAAAGCCTCACTCGGGAGGTTGTAGTCCCGGTTAACTATATTGAGGGGTTTGAACATCGATCACCTCACTCGAGAGGTGATGGGCCCATACAACTATGATGAGGGGTTGGTACCTCAATCATCTCACTCGGGAGGTGGTAGGCTTATGCAATCATATCAAGGGGTTTGTACCTCATCAACCATTTTGAGGGGTCACATTGAGGGGTTTGTACCTCATTCGCCTCTCCAAGGAGGTGGTAGGCCTTGGATATTCATTATAAATGGTCTTTATGGAGGTTGTATGGGGTTTTGTACCTCATTCGCCTCTCCAAGGAGGTGGTAGGCCTTGGATATTCATTATAAATGGTCTCTCCTTACACATGTATTATGTTCTATGTAATCAAGATTTACTTCAAGCATCTTCTATGCATGCCATATTATTATATGCTACTATTTGCCTATGCTTATGAATTTTGATTATGTTGCTTATCTCTTGTTACATTGAATCCTACATACTTAGTACATTCAAACTACTAACTCATATTTTATGCCTACATGATATCACCATGTAGGAATCGGAGTCCCTCTAGAGCATCTTCTTCCCCATGGCTAGTACGAATTCTCTTAAGCTAATTGGTGAGTCCTCTATTCCAGGGACAATGTCTATATATCTCATGTGGTATACTAGTACTATCTTTCTTTTATGTATGTATTGACTATGAGGGCGAGCCCAGTTGCCCAATTTTCAAAAAAAATACCAATTATGTCGAACGTTGGATGTAGAAATACATCCGTAGGGGATAACTAAGAATCTGAATTCTAATTAGATAATATTTATTATTAATAGAGAAGAATTTAGAGGTGTTGTTGGACATGTTATGTATTGAGCCTTAACTCTCTTATTTGATGTTTATGTTATGAAGGCTTTCCTTTAGTCCCTTTGCCCTTATTTCTAATTCAATTATGTTGTTTAATTGCTTTCGCGACCAATGATGTGTAATGATATGTTAAGAGGCTTGTTTTGGGTTCCTTCGTGTAGGGTAATGAGGACTAATTGCTTTCGCGACCAATGATGTGTAATGATATGTTAAGAGGCTTGTTTTGGGTTCCTTCGTGTTCCCCATTCGTCATGCCATGTCTAGTCCCTAGGCTTGGGTCGTGATAATTGACATGAGTTCTGACCAAGCAAAAATAAATGCAGATATTCTTAGTGCGCTTGCTCAGAGCAGAGCTAATCTGGAGATGCTAATGCAGTAGACATAAGAGCTAACAAAGCCAGGGAATATCCAAGAAAGCCATCATATGAAGCATGGAGGCTGCAAGAATAACAGGATGAACAGCCACTATGTACCCCCACATAATCGTCATATGGGAAATGGGAACTACAGAATGAAGGAGTTGCTTAACTAATTGCTAAGAAGGGAGGACACACAAGATGATACTTTGAAAAGGATTAAGTCTAAAATTGCCAAGAAAAACATTAAAGTTAACCAACACTCTATGGCAATTCAAAAACTTATTGTTAGTTCGAACTTGTGTCAATGCAACTAGATCATATTCGAAGAGGCATGATAACAAGCTTCAATACTTTAGAGTAACAGAATACTAATAGGCAACAAAGTGAGGCAAAGTTTGGTGATGAGGAAGCACAAAAGCTTGAGGAAGTCTGAGTACTCAAGCTATCTATGTTGTGTCATGACAATAAATCAGGCGCTGCTTTGGAGACAACCCAAGATGGCCCCTGGCGGTTAGGCGTGCAGGTATGTTTTTGGCCACTTATGTTCTATTTTTGATTGATTTTGTGCATTAGGGACAATGTACATCTTTTTCAATGGGGTGTAGGTAGTTATGGGCCTCAGTAAAGTCTGAGTAGCTTATGGTCCATAACTATCCTAATTTTTTATCATGGGGTTTTCTTGCTTGTGTTCATTTTCATTGTGGATATTTATTTTTTGTTAAACTGGCATGTTTAGGATGTTTAGATAATATTTGTAGCATATAGTACCAATACTTGTGGCATATAGAATGCTTTTGTGCTTTTGTTTAAAAAAATGATACCCACCAAAAATAATTTTGATTAGTAGTTAGATAGTAACCATGCATGTTTAAGTGTCTGACAATATTTGTTCTGATAAGTGAGGGTACATTGATATAGAAAGCATGATCTGTGAGTGCCATGTGAGTGTGAGCTTTATTTGATAAATTCATGTATTTTTTGTTAATTTAGAACTTACCTATTACTCTAAGTTAGATTGCAGATTAATTGGATTAGGAAAAGACCTTAGACCTTTGTTCTTAAATAGTCCACTTTAGCCTAGAACTAACTAACCAAATTAATGATATATCCCTTGTTCCTAATATATGAGTCTAACATGTACCTATTCTTTCAAAACACCTGATTAACCCATCCTTATCTAGTGAAAAATCTTGAATTTGACCCTGGTCTTTTATTTAATATTGTGTACCTTGACTGAGGCAAAAAGCCTAAATTGAGGGTGGCTACCAAAAGTGGCCCTAGTTCGGAGGATGGCTAGTGTGAACCTCAACAAAGGCTAAAAGCCTAAGTTGAGGGTGGGTAGTGTAAGGGTAAAGCACAAAAATGAGGAAGGTGAGTTAGGAATACACAGAAAAAGGAAAAATCATGTATTAGGTGCAAGAAAAATAAAAAGATGCCTATGGGAGCTAAAAAGCAAAATAAAGTGTAAAAATAAGGCAAAAAGTAGAAAAATGAAAAGAAACAACACAGAAAAGCTTGCAAGAGGAAAAAGGGAGAATAAGGTAAAAATAGCTAAGTTGGTAGGGCAAAGGTGTAGTACAATGCAATTCAAGGAGGGCCTTTAGTCACTATTTTTCTAAAATGTCAAACCAAAGCCCTCTGAGCATACGTTACATGCCTAGAAAGTCCTAGAGTGATCCAAGTCCAGTTAGTTGAAGGTCTGAGTCATGAGTACAGGGGCAAGCCTATGGTATTAGTCACTATGCATGAATATCTTTTGTGAGAGTGAATGATTTTGCACAGTCCTAAGGATTAAACATGAAAATATCATTGACTGTCAGATATGGGACTTTTTTCTATGAGGGAACTTGCATTGTATTGTTAGCATTTTACTTGTTCAGTGATTGTGGACTATTGATTATCCCGTGCATGTCATAGTTGTGTTGTCACATGCACTAGTTTGCATTGGTTTGCTAAATAGCTAGCTGATCTTGTTTTGAAAAGTTGGTGTGGGTATCTAAGTCTGAGATGTATATGTGTATGCCATTGAGTTGAGGTCTGTGTGTTACTTTGTTGTCTAGATAGATTGAGTCTGTCGCTTGAGGACAAGCAATAATTTTAAGTTGAATGTGTTAATGTGCTGCCGAAATGCAACACTTTTGAAGCTTAAAACTTAGAATTTTGTGTGTTCTCAATGCGACTTTAGTTATTTTTATGTGTTTTTGTGTTTAGATTTGCAAGATTACAGGTTGGCCATGATTTAGAGAAAATTGCAGAAGTTGTTGGTTTTTGCTATTGCAGACCTTATATGATTGGTAAAGTATTCTACAAGTATGAAAGGTGTTTGGTGAGAAATTCCAGTGAGGGGTCAAGTTTTTGAAGTTAATTCTACAAACATGCAGACGAGTCGTGGAGCAATTTACGAGTCATAGACCACCTTTTGTGCCTTGAGGATCAGAGAAGTGGACTTGCAGGAAAGTTATTAGATGAAACCCCCTTTATAGGTCATAAACCACTTTACGAGTCGTAAAGGGGTGTCATAGAGGAGAAGTCAAAAATTCAAGTAGCTAATTACGAGACCCCGAGTACAACTATTCATCTACACATAGCATGAGTACCTAATTCCACAACTTGGGTTGTGGGAACCATGAAGAACTAACAAACTATAACCGGATAATTCACAATTCTTGGAAAGTATATATGTATTTATTAATTAACTCTCTTTGTTTTGCATGTTTCCTGATAGTGGCCAATATTAGAACTTGCCTAGTGTTACTGACTGGACCAATGTATTAATGAATAGGAAAAAGATTAATTAACAGGACCAAAACTGAATATTTAGAGTGCAAATTCAGTGTGGAGAGGAATGTAGAATTCTGTGGTGTGAGGCTTGGCACTCAACCTATCCCCACGAAGGAAAGCTTTAAGTATTTGGGGTCCATCATTCATAGCAGTGGTGATATTAACGATGATGTCACACACCGTATTGGGGCTGCATGGACCAAATGGAGACCGGCTTCTGGAGTTTTATGTGATAAGAAGATACCACATAAACTTAAAGGTAAGTTCTACAGAGCGGTGGTTAGACCCTCTTTGGCGTATGGGGCGGAGTGTTGGCCCATCAAAAATGCACATGTCCAGAAGATGCACGTTGCAGAGATGAGAATGTTAAGATGGATGTGTGGGCAGACCAGGAGC